>JACEFZ010024056.1:0-141388 GCA_014155875.1 Cepaea nemoralis | reverse complement strand
AAAAGAATACTACAGTGGTTGCGATGACGATAGTTAAACTGTTTGCTCATAACAGAATAATGATGACAAAGGCTTGAACAAAGACGAACATCAAGTCTGGCTTTCTTTCAAACAACCTTGTTTATCCGATCTCCTGTGGAAATTCCCAGTAACTTTCCACTGTTAAACAGCCTTGCCTTCCCAGGTCAACCTAATTTCTCTTATCACTCTCAGTAAAAAATTTTCCTCCGTAAAACATTTTTTCACACAACTTGACAGCCCCACCCGGCTGCGGTAGGTGTACCGTTACTATCTCCCTTCAGTCAACTGGCCGTCAATCAGCGACTGCCAATTTTTCTCTGTTTTCCAAACATGTACTTCCCAGTACCTGGACGCTGGTGTACCCACCCGTCCTATTTACTGCGTCGAATAATCTTGACCAGTCAACTTGCAACACACAGTGCGCTTGCCTCCAGCACACACACACCTGTCAATTATCTTTGGTTCCAATCCTGTCATTATCACCGACAGCGGATGTTCTACACACACACACGCTGCCCTCGCCACTCTGGATTCAACACTGGTCTTTCATCGCCGCGTCTGCTGGTTCAGTCCTCTGCCTGGTATCAAATTTACCTGTCACCGTAAATGGACTCTCCCGGTTAGTCTGTATGGCGTGTCTTTATCACCGACTTTTGTTGCTGCCGCTGTTTTTTGACACCCCCACTCGCTTTAGCGATATGGTTTGGTTCCAATTCACCTGTTAGTGGATTTGACGTGAACTGTCTGTATCAGTTCCCGCACGGAGAAAAACTCAGTGTTTATACGGTGACACACTCCCGCCTATCCACACCTCTCTCCGCGAAGAGCCCACAAACATCTCAGAATGACAACACTGTCTATAATGTTCTTAATCGGACGTAGCCCTCAGATCTCCTTACTAAGCGATGGAGCGCCCAGATGTTCTGGATCGGACGAGCTCACAGATTGTCACACGACGTTTTTCTTGATGATAATATCACGAAGTTCTTACGATGATATGCTCATGATATTATTGTGTGATGGTCGTTGTCTAGGTAACGATACTCATGGTGTGTCAATGGAGATATCTGTCTTGCAATGTAACTCACCCCCGCAGTGCATATTCACCAGGCATTAAACAAGATTCCGTTGGCGCACATAATCCTTTATTACAGAAATAAGACGGACAAACGGAACAGGTTTATACATCCAGAAAACATAACGTAATCCATAGAATATAAATATCCTCCTCACAATTTAACCAGCACACATCAATGCCTTCTCACGGCCGGCTTCTAATCTCAATCCACAAGACAGGTAATCCAGCTACTATCCACGGCTGGGTCTCCCACAATACAACCCACACATTGGGTTGGAGCCACTGCTCAACTATAGAACCCACTCTGGGTTTAGGCCTACACTCAATACAGAACCCACTCTGGGTTCAGGCCTGTCTTCACAACTAGAAGAACAACACAACACGGAGCTCTCTCTTAAACGACCTGACCCGCAGTCGGTCCTCTTCTCTCACTCAGCCTACCGATCAGCTCGGCATCTACACATCAACTGTCCTGCAGTCCCTTGACTTCACACAACACACAACACTGTCTTTCGCCCCATCCCCTGGGGTCCACACTCACCCTTCCCATTATTTCTAAGGACTGGCTGTTTACTCATAGCCAGGTCAGTCACTTTACTGTCTCCCACTTTCATCTCCATTCTTTCTCATGCCCGGCCACTCAACTCATGTCAGTGACCCAGGCTTATGTCACCATCTAATGGCTGTGGAAATTTGGTTTTTGAGGAACATGCAAAGAATACCGTAGATAGACAGTAAAACCAATGACCAAGTCCTACAAGAAACAAATTACAATTGTAAACTTATTAGAGAAATCAGAAGCAGACAATCACAATTTTTTTTTACACACGAGAAGATATACATTAGAGAACGTGGTGAAAAACTGGCAAGGTTGCAGGAAAAAGAACAAGGGCAAGGCAGAGAGTAAATATCTGGATGGCTTGGCATGTTGTATGGTCGAAACAAGAACACTGAGTTGATGAACGACTCTGGTGATCTCGTGAGATAGCGAAACATGACAGTCCATGCTTATCGCATGACATATGGTGAATGACATATAGCACTGTACAACATAATTGTCCTACCAAGTCTATGCTACCAATGCCAAACCTGGACAAATTCAGAAAGAGAGAAAAGAAAAATTACGACAACGAAACGAGATTCCTGAGAAGAATACTCAGTGTATCAAGAAGAGAGAAAATCAGGTCTAAAGTGGGGTTATAGCAGCTCTAAATGTCATTAGAAAACAGCTAGCTAAATGGTTTGGCCATATAACTAGGCTACAAACTGACAGTATACCGCAAGAAGCAATGATGTACAGACCAGATGGAACCAGGAAGAAGAGGCCGACCATGTAAACGATGGACAGGAGGGAATAACAGAATCCATGGGAATCTCGATACATGAAGTCTATAAACGGACACTCTCCCGCTGTTTATACTTTACCTCGATACCACAAGGTACAAGAGGAACATGATAAGATGGGAGATGAATTGACATATAGAGAGAGCAGAAACAAAGTGATATATAAGCTGAATGTAATTGAATAGTTTTTTAACGGAGATAAGAGGTAATAACCAGTAGATTGAAGTAATAAACGGTGTATTAAAGACCCACTCCTCTCCTCGCCTGAGGGTTATATGTTGTTTGTCCATCAAGAATGATGATGACCATTCATTTCATCCAGTGGGGATTGAACGGTATGGAGCCGTGAGGTTCTAAGATGGCTAATAAGGCCTATTTGGCTCAAATGTTCTTTGACAATGTGGGCAAGAATGCTTGACGTTTCTGGAGGAGGATTTCCTGCAGTGGTTTTTCTGTTCTGCCTTTTCTTCACAGCTCTTGCAGTCCTTGTTGCCTCACATATGACTGCACCTTTGCGCAATGATGCACGACACGAATTTCGG
Organism: Cepaea nemoralis; assembly: GCA_014155875.1. Lineage (NCBI taxonomy): Eukaryota > Metazoa > Mollusca > Gastropoda > Stylommatophora > Helicidae > Cepaea > Cepaea nemoralis. The sequence goes on along the minus strand of JACEFZ010024056.1, from coordinate 138,403 downwards.
TCTCTGGCTGCAACCTCCAAGGAGTCATGATGAATTCCAAAAGCATTCAGTGAGATTTTTCAGAGTGTCTTTAAAAGCGTTTCCTCTGGCCACCTTGGGAGCGTTACCACAACGCAGTTCGCTGTAAAAATTCGTTTAGCGAGCCTCTGATCTGGCATGCGAGTCAAAGTGACCAGCCAGCGAATCTGATTCTTCATCAGTAGAGTATGGATACTGGGCATGGACGCTCTTTCTAGGACTTCAGTGTCTGGGGTCTTGTCTTGCCATTTAATCTTCAGTAGCTTCCTTAGGCAGACTGTGTGGAAGTGGTTTAATTTCCTAGCGTGTCGCTGATAAACAGTCCAGGTTTCACAAGCATATAGCAGTGTGGATAATACAACTGCTTTGTAGACTTTTAGCTTTGTTTGCACGCTTATTCCAGTTCTGTCCCATACATTCTTGTACAGTCTGCAAAGGCCACACTGGCCTTGGAGATTCTTGCATTCAACTTCGTCATCAATTGTGACAGCTTGTGACACAGTGCTGCCAAGATAGTGAATTTGTCCACAACACTTAGTCTATGATCATTCACTTTGATATTCGGCACAGTGTGATTATTCCTGGAGCTGGCTGATATATAACTACAGTCTTCTCCAAGTTGATATTGAGCCCAAAGTTGGCTCAGGCATGTGAGAAAGCTGAAACATTATTTTGCATGTCCACCTCTGAGTTGGCGTATAGAGCGCAGTCATTAGCAAACAGGAGCTCTCTGACGGTGTCGTTGTTAATTTTGGTTTTAGCTTTCAGCCTTCTGAGATTGAATAACTTTCCATCCATACAGTAGTTGATGTCTATTCCAATGTCGTCCGTTCTCGAAGGCATTCATCAACATGGCTGAAAACATGAGGCTGAACAGTGTTGGAGCCAGGACACATCCTTGCTTCACTCCATTGGTGACAGGAAAGGGCTCAGACAGTTCACCATTTTCCTGTTCTCTTGCCTGCATGCCATCATGAAGAGGGTTATATATATATATATATATATAATATATATATATATATATATATATATATATTATATATATATATATATATATATGTGTGTGTGTGGTGTGTGTGTATATGTGTATGCGTGTGTGTGTGTGCTTGTGTTTGTGAGTATGTATGGGTGTGTGTTTGTGCATGTGCGCTCTTTAACTGTAGCCCAGACTTGTTTATATAATAAATATGCCTACTAACTGGTGGCCATACTTTATCCTGTGTGTATATATATATATATATATATATATATTATATATATATATATATATATATATATATATATGCTCACTAAATGTTCACACATACATACCTTTCTCATAGATGTAGATGGCATTCTCTTGCCATCAGTCAGGTTAGGGTACTGTGGTCTCTTATCAATGCCTGTTACAAACAAAAACGAGAATCCCGTGTTCAGGCAGAAGCAAATTATGTTAACTACACAGTATTTGTCATGGACCTACAAGTTAACCCAAAACAGCATAGCAACACTACAAGCGATGTAGGCACGTACAGAATACTGTTACTATCACCGCCAAATGAACGCCAATATCACAGCATAAAAATTATCTGTATGTACAATAAAACAGTGCTCCCACGTCACCTCTCTTGTGACTTAGAACCTCTCTCTCTCAACATTTAGTACCATGGTTATCAGAACGATACCACCTTTCCCTTACCGTCGATAAGCATTCGGGCTGCAATTACCTGACTCCATAAACACCTTATATAAAGCACGTCTTAATTAACAAAGATTGCTGCCTCCTAATTTAATGCTGATTTTAGCGCAACATCATTCACCAACTTCCTAATCGCTAACTCTCTAACAATTTTTCACTTGCTCACACAATTGTCTCTATCACTCGCTAAAGTGATTACTCTGTCTCTATCCTCGCTAAAGTGATTACTCTGTCTCTATCCCTGGCTAAAGTGATTACTCTGTCTCTATCCCTGGCTAAAGTGATTACTCTGTCTCTATCCCTGGCTAAAGTCTTACTCTGTCTCTATCCTGGCTAAAGTCTTACTCTGTCTCTATCCCTGGCTAAAGTCTTACTCTGTCTCTATCCTGGCTAAAGTGATTACTCTGTCCTCTATCCCTGGCTAAAGTGATTACTCTGTCTCTATCACTCGCTAAAGTGATTACTCTGTCTCTATCACTCGCTAAAGTGATTACTCTGTCTCTATCACTCGCTAAAGTGATTACTCTGTCTCTATCCCTGGCTAAAGTGATTACTCTGTCTCTATCCCTGGCTAAAGTGATTACTCTGTCTCTATCCCTGGCTAAAGTGATTACTCTGTCTCTATCCCTGGCTAAAGTGATTACTCTGTCTCTATCCCTGGCTAAAGTGATTACTCTGTCTCTATCCCTGGCTAAAGTGATTACTCTGTCTCTATCCTGGCTAAAGTGATTACTCTGTCTCTATCCCTGGCTAAAGTGATTACTCTGTCTCTATCCTTGGCTAAAGTGATTACTCTGTCTCTATCCCTGGCTAAAGTGATTACTCTGTCTCTATCCCTGGCTAAAGTGATTACTCTGTCTCTATCCCTGGCTAAAGTCTTGCTTTCTCTCTGCTACACGGATCATGCGCACGAAAAATCTCACGGGATCAGTGTTCAAACACACACGTAGTCACTTGAAGTGGCCGTGCCGTGCAATGATACAGATGGGCGGGCCGCATCAGGCGGCACCGTAAGGGGGCGGCATAAGCAGCGAAATCAAAATACAATTTGAACCTTTCAATAATTAAAACATCTTTACGCAACGCTTTTCTATATTGGTCTATGTAAGTCTGATATTGATGTATACGATTTTTGATTTACCGCACGCCTCTGCCTAAGCGCTTTCTTTATCCTTTGATTTCGGTTTCTGGTACAGGTGCATTGTTGGCGAGCGCTCTCCGAAAGTCCTTTTGATCTGACAGGGCGAAGCTATTATTTTTGTTTGCACAAGGAGAAGTCAATAAGTATGTCACAAATGGTTGTGGAAAAATAATTCAATATGATAACAACATGAAACCAGTTTATTTTTATACATACATTGTCCCTTTAGTTCTCATAATAATTTCCATCAACATTGATGCACTTATCCCATAATTTTATCAATCCTCCCAAACCGGCTGAATAGAACTGCGGGCTCTGTTTTCTAAACCACGTTTTCACTTCACATTCAACTTCGACGTCCATTCGTAAATGTCTCCCGCTAAGATGGATTTCCAGTGGTGCAAATAAGTGGAAATCGCTAGGGGCTTAGTCGGGGCTGTAAGGTGGATGTTCCAGAACATCTCACCTTAGTTGGTTAATTTTCTCCTGAGGTTAATCGAGCCCTATGTGGTCTGGCATTGTCACGAAAAGCCAACCCTTGTCAACATCCCCAATAAGGCCTTAATAAGGCAATAGGAGTTAACACTAGTCTAGTAAGGGGACACCAGACAGGAGAGACACGAGAGCTATTAATAGCCTCACAAGGAACACAATTTGTCAGACCAGGGTCGAGGAGTACAAGTGACGAGGGCTTTCCCCAAGAAATTTGGGGAAGCTTGTACTTGCGAGTACCGTGAAGGACCCGGTTACTCGTACTCACGGGCCACGTGCTGGCGAGCCCATGCACGCATAATAGCGACTGCACGGAGAAGAGTGTCCGTGCTCGTCCACGCAATGTGTAGCGTGGGGACAGACTGACGGAACGGTAGAGAGAGCAGACGTATCCTTGACCAATGCTATAGTTTCTAGGCAATAGGCAAACATAGGGCTGTTCATTTAGATTGTGAAATACTAGCATCATCTATCATCATGTCCATGCATTCATGTTGTATATTGATGATGAAGTACAAACGCTCGTAGAGCCATTCAAATGTCGGCTCTGAATAAATTGCATTCCTTTCGCAAATGTCACGAGTTGTTATTTCGTGCGGTGCGAAAGTAGGGGAGTCTTGATAATCTGCAGCGCACAAGTCGCTGACAGGCTAGACCCCGATTGGTGTCAGAACAAGTGAACCAACGCTAGCAGCACAATTGCTGTCAGATCCAGTGAAGCAACGCTTCTGAGCAGGCATTTGTTGTAATATTTAATCAACAAATTTAAACCCCCAGGCAAGTGGGATTGTAAACCACTGAACGAACGCTAGCTATCGATTGATATTACAAAAGTCTGAACCAACATCAGTTCATTGCACGATTCAACATCATTGCTGTGTGATATATTTAAAAGTAATGCAAATTGTTTCTATACTGACATAAATAAATTTTGTTGTGATAAAATTTACGATTAGCAATTTGTGAAAAGTCAACCACAATTGAAGCAAATTTAAAACGCTAAAGTGTGAAATTCTTTAAATATTAATTTAAAAAGGGGGTTATTATACTAAAAGCAATTGAAAAAGTATAAAATCATCAGTGAACATTCCATCGTAATCACCGTGTACATTTCATTGCATGTGATACAGCCATCAATGTCACATTCTACGAAATCAGTAAATAGATTACAACGAACTGCAGCCTAGAACGAAGTTACGCCAGAGTCAAGCAGCGAAGACAAGACGACATCGACGCCATACGACTAATCATCTCACTTATCATCTAACAATCATTCAGACGATCATATCATTCACCCATTAATACCATTTATCACTATTTTATCACATTTTCATTCATCATTCGCATGACATATGAGCTGTATTGACAACTTGATGAAATAGAAATATTTGATGAAATATGATGAAATATAACTTGTATTGACAACTTAAGCTTGCATCTAAATTTTGCTGCTCTACTAACCAGAAGCAGCCCTTGTGTGATCAAATCAACCGTGTGTAAGTGTGAAAGACAGCGGTGGAACATCCCTGTACCGTACTTTCCTAAGAATTAGATGAGTATATTTTCCGAATATTTTGGTATGCTCTAACTTAATCATGCATCTTCTTTTTCAGTAAAAGGATGTACACTTACTAACACATTATTATAAACTATTGTATGAATTTTATTGTATTATCATTTTGAACTAACATTACGAAGGAAATGGGGTAGATCCTAACATACAAATAGCCTCTAGCAAACAAAAGAGCCAAGAAGAACAGAAAAAATTTTTAGTAAGTACAGGGCCTTATCAAACCATACAGTGTAGGTGATTCAATCACGCATGGACTGAAACATAGAGTTCCAACTAAAAACACAGAAAATACTTTTAGAGGTTTGGGGCAATGATTTACATGAGAAACCTGAGTGTGAGCCTTTAAAAGTAATAGAATCCATACCTACAGAGCTTAGAAACAATTATCAATACATACACGATAGGATAATGCAACATTTTCTTTTGGACGCTACTGGGTACCAAATTCAATTCTCAGAGATTAAGCCAAAGCAACTGAAACCTTTTAGACTACATTTTAACGTGCAGAGCACATTTAAAAAGTGGACTAGAGCTGCTAAAGTAGGTAACAGCTATGAAAAACTAGAAGAGCTGATGGTAATGGACAAAGTCATTTCTCCCGTTCCTACCCCTTTTGCAAAGTTCTTACAACAGTCAGATATTGATTCCATTCAACAATTAGAGAAACGGGGCTCAGCTTTTTTTTCTCTAATCGGGACATTTTTAAAAAATACATCACATGACACAAAAATTTAGCTTTTGCAGATAAATTTTCCTGATAGATCCTACAACCAGAAAGATTATCGTAAAAGGACAAACCATATCAAAACCACCTCGATGTAATTATTGCAATCTTTTTCATCCAACTTATTCGATGTGTGATAAGAACCCCACGTATCCATCACACCTAGAAGCAGTGTTAAAGAAGCAAGAAAGCAGAAGATCATCCTTTAAACGTGCTGTAAAATGTAATTTTTGTTCAAGTTATGGCCACTATAGCAATAGGTGTCTTGGGAGGCAGAGAATGAAGGCAAACAATGCAGCACTCATCGATACATTATCAGACGATGAGAGTGGACATTGATCCAGAACTTGTGAATGTATTGCCAACGAATGAATGTCAAAGTGTATCATTAGAAACCGATATTTAGACTTTAAGAAATGTAAGTATGCCATCATTTTCATGCGGTTGGGAGATTTAAATGTGGACACGTAATATCATTGTTCAAATGAAGAAGCTAACGCAGCATGTGCCTCCAGAGGTAAACTTAAGTTCTACGATGCACTGGTCAATGGGCAACCATGCCAAGGCTTAGTTGATAGCGGAAGCACTATACTGGGGTTAAGGAGAGAACTTGCTAGACCAGAAGATTAGACGGGTGAATTTGTCAAATGCCGTACTTTCTCTGGAACCATCGAGAAATATCCTCTGGCAAAAGCGCATATCAATACCCGTTCCTTACCGGCACATTTACGTGCGCTATCCTCCAAGATCCATGTACGGATCTTATTTGGGATGCCTAGATGCATTGAAAGAATGTACAGACGACAACATTAAAAAACCCGGAAAGAAACACACATGGGCAACGCTGTAACTAAGTCAGATACAGAAACAAACTATACTGACTTAAAAAAGTGAAACGCTACAGCTATTAACACCAAGGGTGCAGATACCAACACTACTCGACAAAAGTTGATCGAGGCACAAAGCACCGACCAAACAATCACACCATATTTTAACCTTTTGTGTGAGCGAAAGAAAGTTTCTAAAATTCTTCCTGGTACTTTAAAAAGGTTAACGGAATTCTCATGCGTTATTATACATATAATAACCATGAAATTCAGCAGACGGTGTTACCTATAACATACCGACAAAATGTGCTAAAAAGCGCACATGAATCACCGTTTGCTGAACATTTGGGCTATCATAAAAAGCGAGCCAGAATTCTATCACAATTTTACTGGCCGAAATTCATTTTGGACATAAAATCTTTCTGTCGCTCTTGTACTGTTTGTCAACATCGTGTACGAAAGAAAAAGCATGTAAAGGCCGAAGTGAAAAGGTAAATAATAGCACTAGACCACTTGATAGTATAGCGTCGATATTGCTGGACCCCTAATGCAGGTGTCGAGTAATGGAAACCACAACTATCCAAATAAGGGTGCGAAAACGATTCACCTTAAACCAAACCAGAAGGTTGTGATTCGACTACCTGAGAAAAATAATATGTCACTAACATCTTGGCAAGAGCCTCTCATAGTTGAACATAAAATATCAGATGGCGATCATGAAATATCGACAAAAGGACACTTAGAGATATTTCATATCAACATACTGAAACCATACTGTTTACGACAAGAACAACAGACAGACGAACAAATTGCACCAACACCAATCAATGAGACGACAGACATACACAACACAACTTCACTAGATAGGGCGACACACGACAGCGACAACGCAAACACACTTAGCCAGATAACAGCACACACAGCTAGCACCACAACAATATTGTACGAGACACACGAGGACAAGATGAAATTACCACTTCCTACGGTAGATTCAACTGCGACCAGTATTTCGACTGATATAAATAACATATGCAGTCATACGGAAGACGAGACAAAACACCTACTGAAACTGCGACAAGTCTTCGACAGGTTGCGAATTGTTTGGGCTCACAGCGAAGCCGTCCAAAGTAGAGTTGGGCATGGAACAAATTGACTTCCTGGGTCATACCATCTGCAGGGGCCAATTGAAAACTGATGACAGAATCGTCACTAAGATTCTGAATTTGACAATGCCTACGACCAAGAAACAGGTCCGAAGTTTACTCGGTCTGGTGAACTACTATAGTAAATTTATTCCAAATTTGGCGGAAATCAACCAGTGTTTTTTCTAACATCTTAAAAGCTTCGGCTAAATGGTCTGTAAAGATGCAGGATTAATTAGTGCTTTATCAAAATTGAAACATCTTTTCAGCTTTTTCCACCTATCCTTCGTAGGCCTAACCCAAAACTCACTTAGTTCTTACGCACAGATGCGAGTGCCATATCCATATCTGGGATACTAGGACAGTTCTACGACGGGACGTTCCACCCCGTAATGTACGTAAGTCGCAAGATTACTCCTGCTGAATCAGAATACTCAGCATCAGAATTGGAGGGCCTCATTTGATCTATTGCGTGAGAAAGTGTCCATAGATTTTGGCAGGAGCACAGTTTGTAATCCAGCCGATAACTCTCCGTTGTCTGTGATGCAGTCGGGACAATCCTACCACAATAGAATTTACAGGTGGGGCTTTGATTCTCCAAAATTACAATTTTACTATCCAGCACTTAAAAGGGAGATTAAATACGGTGGCAGACATTTTGAGTCGTCCATCATCCATTCAAATACCTGATTTGCAGGAAGGGGATCGACCATACACCACCAGAAACAGTGACACTGTAATGTTACATAACTCAGTGCCGTATGTGGTGATTAAGACATGTCGTAAGTGCGTTATCATCGCCAGATATATAACCTATGTGATATAACAGTGCTATGAGAAGTGTAAACAAACAAGACGCAGAATATAATGGACCAACGCCAAGACCCCGAATGCAGAAATAGCATGCGCTAACACACACATAAGTTAGAATAACATTCAGTGTTAACTATGAACCTACATAAGATAGTAGGCAACTATATTTATACACTATCCTTGAAGGAGAGCATAATAGACTTTGCCGGAATGAACTATGTTAGAATAGTCTACAAAGAGTATTGCTCCATCTTCACAACGCAGAGGAGGACGTCGATTTAGTGTAATTAGATATAGAAATGTAACTGTGATATATGTATATTATTATTTTATTAACAGTATCTAAAACTCATGTTTCTATAATTAATTAATTGAAAATTGTGTAAATGCATATATAACTTTATTTTCTTATTTGTTAGTTAAATCACCATCATTTAATTAATAACCCATTTCTTAGAACACCAATGATAAAAATACATTGTTAGATCTTATATTAGTTTATTACCAATAATCATAACCATTCATACATCCATTTATCTAAAATATCTTTTCCAAACAACCCCAAACCCTTTAGAATTATATCATTTTTTTCAAAAAAAAAACTTAAGTTAATTAACCCATTTTTCTTAAATGAAAGTAGTATTAGATTTTTTCCCTTTTTAGGGTAATTTAGTCAGCACACCAAATTATTAGTAAGTTACTATGACAGGATCGGTAAAAAACCATCCTCATAACAATGTATATTATGTACAGACATGACGCTGCAAACAAAACGCACAGTCATTTGGCGTGATTACTGTTAAAATTCAGCCAATCTTTTTAATATATATATATAATTTTATGTATTTGATGCTATAAACAATTTTAATGACGAAGAATGGTTGAGTGAAAGAACATATGAAGTGAATGAAAGATGTATGCAAGAAGAATAATGGAGGAGAATGCAAAACGTAGTAAACATTGAAAGAAAGAGAGCGAGAGAGAAAGACAGCGGAAAATTTTTTTCCACCGCTGCAAACTTCTTATTTGACTTGTCTGTGTCATCTGTGTGTTTTGAGTTTTTTATATGTGTTACAGTCATACTTAGTACAGTATATAAGGAATGTACTTTGAGCTTCAGAAAGCGGAATTGTGGTCACAAATAATAATAACGAACGTTTTTAACCACAATAAACCGATTTGCGTGCGCTCGAAGGAACACACACATTTAGTAACACTAACGCATAACACATGTTAGAGAATTAGTACACTGTAGTTTATTAGACAACACGCAAACAAACAGGAAAACAAACACATAAAAGTTGCACACACCATTCATCTCAAAGAACAACAACTCTAAATTCAGGGGCACAAAAACTATTAGAAAACCCAAAAGGGAACAGTGAATATAGCTTTTCACATGCGGAAGCGAGAAGTGAACAGTAGAGCTGTGTGTATAGAGTTGGAGGGGGTATTAATGGGGAAAATGAACACTGTGTGCTCATGTGTTTTTACTCAGAATAGAGTCAATTTGTGTGTGGGTTGTCATTTCGGGCAATTGGGGGAAAAGGTCAAGAGGGAAGTCAATAGGTGAAAGTCAAAAGACATAGGGTCAAACGACAGAAGCCAGGACATATCATAAACAACGGTTTCCGGTTCACTACCAATCCCAAAGATATCTAAGAACCAACTATACTGATACATGGGTACTAAAATTAGCCAGTGAAAAGATAAAACACTGTGAGTGAAGAAGAAGACAGTTGTTCTATCCCCAAACTAGAAAGTCATAACTTATTGGAGATTTGCCCAAATTGGAGCAACCAATTTTTCTTGTGACCAGAAGTGTTAAAAATTGAGTGAAAGGGAAAAACACTTCACAGAGGGAGGAACCCTGTCAACATCCCAAAAAGGGCCCTTTAAATAAGCAATAGGAGTTAACACTAGTCTAGTAGGGGACACCACCAGGAGAGACACAAGCGCTATTAATAGCCTCAAAAGGGAAACCAATTGTGTAACCAGAGGTCGAGGAGTAAAATGAGCAGAGTTTTCCCCCAAGAAATTGGGGGAAGCTTGTCCTTGCGATACCGTGAGCCCCTTTTATCGTACTCGCCAGCACGCTGGCCTGTGAGTACGAGTAACCGGGTCCTTCACGGTACTCGCAAGGACAAGCTTCCCAATTGCTTGGGGAAAGCTCTCGCTCACTTGTACTCCTCGACCTCTGGTCTGACACAATTGTGTCTCCTTGTGAGGCTATTAATAGCGCTTGTGTCTCTCCTGGCTGGTGTCCCCCTACTAGACTAGTGTTAACTCCTATTGCCTTATTAAGGCCTTATTGGGGATGTTGACAGGGTCTCCTCCTCTCTGTGAAGTGTTACTTCCCTTTCACTCATATTTGTAACACTTCTGGTCACCAAGAAAAATTGGTTGCTCCAATTTGGTCAAATCTCCAATAAGTTATGACTTTCTAGTTTGGGGATAGAACAACTGTCTTCTTCCTTCACTCACAGTGTTTTATCTTTTCACTTGGCTAATTTAGTAGCCTATGTATCAGTATAGTTGGTTCTCTAGATATCTTTGGGATTGGTAGTGAACCGGAAACCGTTGTCTTATGACTTATGTCCTGGCTTCTGTCGTTTGACCCTATGTCTTTTGACTTTCACCTATTGACTTCCGTCTTGACCTGTTCCTCCAATTGCCCGAAATGACAACCCACACACAAATTGACTCTATTCTGAGTACAACACATGAGCACACAGTGTTCATGTTCCCATTAATATCCCCTCCAACTCTATACACACAGCTCTACTGTTCACCTTCTCGCTTCCGCATGTGAAAAGCTATATTCACTGTTACCTTTAGGTTTCTAATAGTTATTGTGTCCCCTGAATTTAGAGTTGTTGTTCTTTGAGATGAATGGTGTGTGCAACTTTTATGTGTTTGTTTTCCTGTTTGTTTGCGTGTTGTCTAATAAACTACAGTGTACTTAATTCTCTAACATGTGTATGCGTTAGTGTACTAAATGTGTGTGTTCCTTCGAGCGCCGCAAATCGGTTTATTGTGGTTAAAAACGTTCGTTATTATTATTTGTGACCACAATTCCGCTTTCTGAAGCTCAAAGTACATTCCTTATATACTGTACTAAAGTATGACTGTAACACATATAAAAAACTCAACAACACACAGATGACACAGACAAGTCAAATAAGAAGTTTGCAGCGGTGGAAAAAAATTTTCTCGCTGTCTTTCTCTCTCGCTCTCTTTCTTTCAATGTTTACTACGTTTTTGCATTCTCCCCTCACATTTATTCTTCTTGCATACATCTTTCATTCACTTTCATACTGTTCTTTCACTCAACCATTCTCTCGTCATTAAAATGTGTTTTATAGCATCAAATACATAAACATTATATATATATATATTAAACGATTGGCTGAATTTTAACAGTAATCACGCCAAATGACTGTGCGTTTTGTTTGCACGCGTCATGTCTGTACATAATATACATTGTTATGAGGATGGTTTGTTACCGATCCTGTCATAGTAACTTACTAATAATTTGGTGTGCTGACCTAAATTACCCTAAAGGGAAATAATCTAATACTACTTTCATTTAAGAAAAATGGGTTAATTACCTTAAAGTATTATTTATGAAAACGATGATATTAATTCCTAAATGGTTGGGTTAGTTTGGAAATGATATTTTAGATAAATGGATGTATGAATGGTTATGATTATGTGGTAATAAACTAATATAAGATCTAACAATTGTATTTCTATCATTGGTGTTCTAAGAAATGGGTTATTAATTAAATGATGGTGATTTCTACCTAACAAATAAGAAAATAAAGTTATATATGCATTTACACAATTTGCAATTAATTAATTAATAGAAACATGTAGTTATAGATACTGTTAATAAAATAATAATATACATATATCACAGTTACATTTCTATATCTAATTACACTAAATCGACGTCCTCCTCTGCGTTGTGAAGATGGAGCAATACTCTTTGTAGACTATTCTAACATAGTTCATTCCGGCAAAGTCTATTATGCTCTCCTTCAAGGACAGTGTATAAATATAGTTGCCTACTATCTTATGTAGGTTCATAGTTAACACCTGAATGTTATTCTAACTTATGTGTGTGTTAGCGCATGCTATTTCTGCCATTCGGGGTCTTGGCGTTGGTCCATTATATTCTGCGTCTGTTTGTTACACTTCTCATAGCACTGTTATATTCACATAGGTTATATATCTGGCGATGATAACGCACTTACGACATGTCTTAATCACCACATACGGCACTGAGTTATGTAACATTACAGTGTCACTGTTTCTGGTGGTGTATGGTCGATCCCTTCCTGCAAATCAGGTATTTGAATGGATGATGGACGACTCAAAATGTCTGCCACCGTATTTAATCTCCCTTTTAAGTGCTGGATAGTAAAATTGTAATTTTGGAGAATCAAAGCCCACCTGTAAATTCTATTGTTGGTAGGATGTCCCGACTGCATCACAGACAACGGAGAGTTATCGGCTTGGATTACAAACTGTGCTCCTGCCAAAAATCTATGACACTTTCTCACGCAATAGATCAAATTGAGGCCCTCCAATTCTGATGCTGAGTATTTTGATTCAGCAGGAGTAATCTTGCGACTTACGTACATTACGGGGTGGAACGTCCCGTCGTAGAACTGTCCTAGTATCCCAGATATGGATATGGCACTCGCATCTGTGCGTAAGAACTAAGTGAGTTTTGGGTTAGGCCTACGAAGGATAGGTGGAAAAAAGCTGAAAAGATGTTTCAATTTTGATAAAGCACTAATTAATCCTGCATCTTTTACAGACAATTTAGCCGAAGCTTTTAAGATGTTAGAAAAAACACTGGTGATTTCCGCCAAATTTGGAATAAATTTACTATAGTAGTTCACCAGACCGAGTAAACTTCGGACCTGTTTCTTGGTCGTAGGCATTGTCAAATTCAGAATCTTAGTGACGATTCTGTCATCAGTTTTCAATTGGCCCCTGCAGATGGTATGACCCAGGAAGTCAATTTGTTCCATGCCCAACTCTACTTTGGACGGCTTCGCTGTGAGCCCAAACAATCGCAACCTGTCGAAGACTTGTCGCAGTTTCAGTAGGTGTTTTGTCTCGTCTTCCGTATGACTGCATATGTTATTTATATCAGTCGAAATACTGGTCGCAGTTGAATCTACCGTAGGAAGTGGTAATTTCATCTTGTCCTCGTGTGTCTCGTACAATATTGTTGTGGTGCTAGCTGTGTGTGCTGTTATCTGGCTAAGTGTGTTTGCGTTGTCGCTGTCGTGTGTCGCCCTATCTAGTGAAGTTGTGTTGTGTATGTCTGTCGTCTCATTGCTTGGTGTTGGTGCAATTTGTTCGTCTGTCTGTTGTTCTTGTCGTAAACAGTATGGTTTCAGTATGTTGATATGAAATATCTCTAAGTGTCCTTTTGTCGATATTTCATGATCGCCATCTGATATTTTATGTTCAACTATGAGAGGCTCTTGCCAAGATGTTAGTGACATATTATTTTTCTCAGGTAGTCGAATCACAACCTTCTGGTTTGGTTTAAGGTGAATCGTTTTCGCACCCTTATTTGGATAGTTGTGGTTTCCATTACTCGACACCTGCATTAGGGGTCCAGCAATATCGACCGCTATACTATCAAGTGGTCTAGCTGCTATTATTGACCTTTGCACTTCGGCCTTTACATGCTTTTTCTTTCGTACACGATGTTGACAAACAGTACAAGAGCGACAGAAAGATTTTATGTCCAAACTGAATTTCGGCCAGTAAAATTGTGATAGAATTCTGGCTCGCGTTTTATGATAGCCCAAATGTTCAGCAAACGGTGATTCATGTGCGCTTTTTAGCACATTTTGTCGGTATGTTATAGGTAACACCGTCTGCTGAATTTCATGGTTATTATATGTATAATAACGCATGAGAATTCCGTTAACCTTTTTAAAGTACCAGGAAGAATTTTTAGAAACTTTCTTTCGCTCACACAACAGGTTAAAATATGGTGTGATTGTTTGGTCGGTGCTTTGTGCCTCGATCAACTTTTGTCGAGTAGTGTTGGTATCTGCACCGCTTGGTGTTAATAGCTGTAGCGTTTCACTTTGTTAGTCAGTATAGTTTGTTTCTGTATCTGACTTAGTTACAGCGTTGCCCATGTGTGTTTCTGTCCAGGTTTTAATGTTGTCGTCTGTACATTCTTTCAATGCATCTAGGCATCCCAAAATAAGATCCGTACATGGATCTTGGAGGATAGCGCACGTAAATGTGCCGGTAAGGAACGGGGTATTGATATGCGCTTTTGCCAGAGGATATTTCTCGATGGTTCCAGAGAAAGTACGGCATTTGACAAATTCACCCGTATAATCTTCTGGTCTAGCAAGTTCTCTCCTTAACCCCAGTATAGTGCTTCCGCTATCAACTAAGCCTTGGCATGGTTGCCCATTGACCAGTGCATCGTAGAACTTAAGTTTACCTCTGGAGGCACATGCTGCGTTAGCTTCTTCATTTGAACATGATATTACGTGTCCACATTTAAATCTCCCAACCGCATGAAACTGATGGCATACTTTACATTTCTTAAAGTCTAAAATATCGGTTTCTAATGATACACTTTGACATTCATTCGTTGGCAATACATTCACAAGTTCTGGATCAATGTCACTCTCATCGTCTGATAATGTATCGATGAGTGCTGCATTGTTTGCCTTCATTCTCTGCCTCCCAAGACACCTATTGCTATAGTGGCCATAACTTGAACAAAAATTACATTTTACAGCACGTTTAAAGGATGATCTTCTGCTTTCTTGCTTCTTTAACACTGCTTCTAGGTGTGATGGATACGTGGGGTTCTTATCACACATCGAATAAGTTGGATGAAAAAGATTGCAATAATTACATCGAGGTGGTTTCTGATATGGTTTGTCCTTTTTACGATAATCTTTCTGGTTGTAGGATCTATCAGAAACTTTATCTGCAAAAGCTATAATTTCTGTGTCATGTGATGTATTTTTAAATATGTCCCGATTAGACGAAAAATAAGCTGAGCCCCGTTTCTCTAATTGTTGAATGGAATCAATATCTGACTGTTGTAAGAACTTTGCAAAAGGGGTAGGAACGGTAGAAATGACTTTGTCCATTACCATCAGCTCTTCTAGTTTTTCATAGCTGTTACCTACTTTAGCAGCTCTAGTCCACTTTTTAAATGTGCTCTGCACGTTAGAAATGTAGTCTAAAAAGGTTTCAGTTGCTTTTGGCTTAATCTCTGAGAATTGAATTTGGTACCCAGTAGCGTCCAAAAGAAAATGTTGCATTATCCTATCGTGTATGTATTGATAATTGTTTCTAAGCTCTGTAGGTATGGATTCTATTACTTTTAAAGGCTCACCACTCAGGTTTCTCATGTAAATCATTGCCCAATCCTCTAAAGGTATTTTCTGTGTTTTTAGTTGGAACTCTATGTTTTCAGTCCATGCGCTGATTGAATCACCTACACTGTATGGTTTGATAAGGCCCTTGTACTTACTAAATTTGTTCTGTTCTTCTTGGCTCTTTTGTTTGCTAGAGGCTATTTGTATGTTAGGATCTACCTCCATTTCCTTCGTAATGTTAGTTCAAAATGATAATACAATAATATTCATACAATAGTTTATAATAATGTGTTAGTAAGTGTACATCCTTTTACTGAAAAAGAAGATGCATGATTAAGTTAGAGCATACCAAAATATTCGGAAAATATACTCATCTAATGCTTAGGAAAGTACGGTACAGGGATGTTCCACCGCTGTCTTTCACACTTACACACTGGGTTGATTTGATCACACAAGGGCTGCTTCTGGTTAGTAGAGCAGCAAAATTTAGATGCAAGCTTAAGTTGTCAATACAAGCTTATATTTCATCATATTTCATCAAATATTTCCTATTTCATCAAGTTGTCAATACAGCTCATATGTCATGCGAATGATGAATGAAAATGTGATAACTAGTGATAAATGGTATTAATGGGTGAATGATATGATCGTCTGAATGATTGTTAGATGATAAGTGAGATGATTAGTCGTATGGCCGTCGATGTCGTCTTGTCTTCGCTGCTTGACTCTGGCGTAACTTCGTTCTAGGCTGCAGTTCGTTGCTAATCTATTTACTGACTTCGTAGAATGGTGACATTGATGGCTGTATCACATGCAATGAAATGTACACGGTGATTACGATGGCAATGTTCACTGATGATTTTATACATTTTCAATTGCTTTTAGTATAATAACACCCTTTCTAAATTAATATTTGAAGAATTTCACACTTTAGCGATTTAATTTGCTTCAATTGTGGTTGACATTTCACAAATTGCTAATCGTAAAGTTTATCACAACAAAATTTTTATTTATGTCATGTATAGAAACCAATTTGCATTACTTTTAAATATATCACACAGCAATGATGTTGAATCGTGCAATGAACTGATGTTGGTTCAGACTTTTGTAATATCAATCGATAGCTAGCGTTCGTTCAGTGGTTTACAATACCACTTGCCTGCTGGCGTTAATTGTTGATTAAATATTACAACAAATGCCTGCTCAGAAGCGTTGCTTCACTGTGATCTGACAGCAATTGTGCTGCTAGCGTTGGTTCACTGTGTTCTGACACCAATTCGGGGTCTAGCCTGTCAGCGACTTGTGCGCTGCAGATTATCAAGACTCCCCTACTTTCGCACCGCACGAAATAACAACTCGTGACATTTGCGAAAGGAATGCAATTTATTCAGAGCCGACATTTGAATGGCTCTACGAGCGTTGTACTTCATCATCAATATACAACATGAATGCATTGACATGATGATAGATGATGCTAGTATTTCACAATCTAAATGAACAGCCCTATGTTTGCCTATTGCCTAGAAACTATAGCATTGGTCAAGGATACGTCTGCTCTCTCTACCGTCTCCTGTCAGTCTGTCCACACGCTACACATTGCGTGGACGAGCACGGACACTCTTCTCCGTGCAGTCGCTATTATTGCGTGCATGGTCTCGCCAGCACGCTGGCCTGTGAGTACGAGTAACCGGGTCCTTCACGGTACTCGCAAGTACAAGCTTCCCAATTGCTTGGGGAAAGCCCTCGCTCACTTGTACTCCTCGACCTCTGGTCTGACACAATTGTGTCTCCTTGTGAGGCTATTAATAGCTCTCGTGTCTCTCCTGTCTGGTGTCCCCTTACTAGACTAGTGTTAACTCCTATTGCCTTATTAAGGCCTTATTGGGGATGTTGACAAGGAGTGTGGCTTCTTCGTGACAATGCCAGACCACATAGGGCTCGATTAACTCAGGAGAAAATTAACCAACTAAGGTGAGATGTTCTGGAACATCCACCTTACAGCCCCGACTAAGCCCCTAGCGATTTCCACTTATTTGCACCACTGGAAATCCATCTTAGCGGGAGACATTTCACGAATGACGTCGAAGTTGAATGTGAAGTGAAAACGTGGTTTAGAAAACAGAGCCCGCAGTTCTATTCAGCCGGTTTGGGAGGATTGATAAAATTATGGGATAAGTGCATCAATGTTGATGGAAATTATTATGAGAACTAAAGGGACAATGTATGTATAAAAATAAACTGGTTTCATGTTGTTATCATATTGAATTATTTTTCCACAACCATTTGTGACATACTTATTGACTTCTCCTTGTGCAAACAAAAATAATAGCTTCGCCCTGTCAGATCAAAAGACTTTCGGAGAGCGCTCGCCAACAATGCACCTGTACCAGAAACCGAAATCAAAGGATAAAGAAAGCGCTTAGGCAGAGGCGTGCGGTAAATCAAAAATCGTATACATCAATATCAGACTTACATAGACCAATATAGAAAAGCGTTGCGTAAAGATGTTTAATTATTGAAAGGTTCAAATTGTATTTTGATTTCGCTGCTTATGCCGCCCCCTTACGGTGCCGCCTGATGCGGCCGCCCATCTGTATCATTGCACGGCACGGCCATTTCAAGTGACTACGTGTGTGTTTGAACACTGATCCCGTGAGATTTTTCGTGCGCATGATCCGTGTAGCAGAGAGAAAGCAAGACTTTAGCCAGGGATAGAGACAGAGTAATCACTTTAGCCAGGGATAGAGACAGAGTAATCACTTTAGCCAGGGATAGAGACAGAGTAATCACTTTAGCCAAGGATAGAGACAGAGTAATCACTTTAGCCAGGGATAGAGACAGAGTAATCACTTTAGCCAGGGATAGAGACAGAGTAATCACTTTAGCCAGGGATAGAGACAGAGTAATCACTTTAGCCAGGGATAGAGACAGAGTAATCACTTTAGCCAGGGATAGAGACAGAGTAATCACTTTAGCCAGGGATAGAGACAGAGTAATCACTTTAGCCAGGGATAGAGACAGAGTAATCACTTTAGCCAGGGATAGAGACAGAGTAATCACTTTAGCGAGTGATAGAGACAGAGTAATCACTTTAGCGAGTGATAGAGACAGAGTAATCACTTTAGCGAGTGATAGAGACAGAGTAATCACTTTAGCCAGGGATAGAGACAGAGTAATCACTTTAGCCAGGGATAGAGACAGAGTAAGACTTTAGCCAGGGATAGAGACAGAGTAAGACTTTAGCCAGGGATAGAGACAGAGTAAGACTTTAGCCAGGGATAGAGACAGAGTAATCACTTTAGCCAGGGATAGAGACAGAGTAATCACTTTAGCCAGGGATAGAGACAGAGTAATCACTTTAGCGAGGGATAGAGACAGAGTAATCACTTTAGCGAGTGATAGAGACAATTGTGTGAGCAAGTGAAAAATTGTTAGAGAGTTAGCGATTAGGAAGTTGGTGAATGATGTTGCGCTAAATAGCATTAAATTAGGAGGCAGCAATCTTTGTTAATTAAGACGTGCTTTATATAAGGTGTTTATGGAGTCAGGTAATTGCAGCCCGAATGCTTATCGACGGTAAGGGAAAGGTGGTATCGTTCTGATAACCATGGTACTAAATGTTGAGAGAGAGAGGTTCTAAGTCACAAGAGAGGTGACGTGGGAGCACTGTTTTATTGTACATACAGATAATTTTTATGCTGTGATATTGGCGTTCATTTGGCGGTGATAGTAACAGTACTTCTGTACGTGCCTACATCGCTTGTAGTTGTTGCTATGCTGTTTTGGGTTAACTTGTAGGTCCATGACAAATACTGTGTAGTTAACATAATTTGCTTCTTGCCTGAACACGGGATTCTCGTTTTTGTTTGTAACAGGCATTGATAAGAGACCACAGTACCCTAACCTGACTGATGGCAAGAGAATGCCATCTACATCTATGAGAAAGGTATGTATGTGTGAACATTTAGTGAGCATATATATATATATATATATATATATATATATATATATATATATATATATATATATATATACACACAGGATAAAGTATGGCCACCAGTTAGTAGGCATATTTATTATATAAACAAGTCTGGGCTACAGTTAAAGAGCGCACATGCACAAACACACACCCATACATACTCACAAACACAAGCACACACACACACGCATACACATATACACACACACACACACACACATATATATATATATATATATATATATATATATATATATATATATATATATATATATATATATATATATATATATATAACCCTCTTCATGATGGCATGCAGGCAAGAGAACAGGAAAATGGTGAACTGTCTGAGCCCTTTCCTGTCACCAATGGAGTGAAGCAAGGATGTGTCCTGGCTCCAACACTGTTCAGCCTCATGTTTTCAGCCATGTTGATGAATGCCTTCGAGAACGACGACATTGGAATAGACATCAACTACTGTATGGATGGAAAGTTATTCAATCTCAGAAGGCTGAAAGCTAAAACCAAAATTAACAACGACACCGTCAGAGAGCTCCTGTTTGCTAATGACTGCGCTCTATACGCCAACTCAGAGGTGGACATGCAAAATAATGTTTCAGCTTTCTCACATGCCTGAGCCAACTTTGGGCTCAATATCAACTTGGAGAAGACTGTAGTTATATATCAGCCAGCTCCAAGGAATAATCACACTGTGCCGAATATCAAAGTGAATGATCATAGACTAAGTGTTGTGGACAAATTCACTATCTTGGCAGCACTGTGTCACAAGCTGTCACAATTGATGACGAAGTGAATGCAAGAATCTCCAAGGCCAGTGTGGCCTTTGGCAGACTGTACAAGAATGTATGGGACAGAACTGGAATAAGCGTGCAAACAAAGCTAAAAGTCTACAAAGCAGTTGTATTATCCACACTGCTATATGCTTGTGAAACCTGGACTGTTTATCAGCGACACGCTAGGAAATTAAACCACTTCCACACAGTCTGCCTAAGGAAGCTACTGAAGATTAAATGGCAAGACAAGACCCCAGACACTGAAGTCCTAGAAAGAGCGTCCATGCCCAGTATCCATACTCTACTGATGAAGAATCAGATTCGCTGGGCTGGTCACTTGACTCGCATGCCAGATCAGAGGCTCGCTAAACGAATTTTTACAGCGAACTGCGTTGTGGTAAACGCTCCCAAGGTGGCCAGAGGAAACGCTTTTAAAGACACTCTGAAAATCTCACTGAATGCTTTTGGAATTCATCATGACTCCTTGGAGGTTGCAGCCAGAGACCGAAATTCGTGTCGTGCATCATTGCGCAAAGGTGCAGTCATATGTGAGGCAACAAGGACTGCAAGAGCTGTGAAGAAAAGGCAGAACAGAAAAACCACTGCAGGAAATCCTCCTCCAGAAACGTCAAGCATTCTTTGCCCACATTGTCAAAGAACATTTTGAGCCAAAATAGGCCTTATTAGCCATCTTAGAACCCACGGCTCCATACCGTCAATCCCACTGGATGAAATGAATGGTCATCATCATTCTTGATGGACAAACAACATATAACCCTCAGGCGAGGAGAGGAGTGGGTCTTTAATACACCGTTTATTACTTCAATCTACTGGTTATTACCTCTTATCTCCGTTAAAAACTATTCAATTACATTCAGCTTATATATCACTTTGTTTCTGCTCTCTCTATATGTCAATCATCTCCCATCTTATCATGTTCCTCTTGTACCTTGTGGTATCGAGGTAAAGTATAAACAGCGGGAGAGTGTCCGTTTATAGACTTCATGTATCGAGATTCCCATGGATTCTGTTATTCCCTCTGTCCATCGTTTACATGGTCGGCCTCTTCTTCCTGGTTCCATCTGGTCTGTACATCATTGCTTCTTGCGGTATACTGTCAGTTTGTAGCCTAGTTATATGGCCAAACCATTTAGCTAGCTGTTTTCTAATGACATTTAGAGCTGCTATAACCCCCACTTTAGACCTGATTTTCTCTCTTCTTGATACACTGAGTATTCTTCTCAGGAATCTCGTTTCGTTGTCGTAATTTTTCTTTTCTCTCTTTCTGAATTTGTCCAGGTTTGGCATTGGTAGCATAGACTTGGTAGGACAATTATGTTGTACAGTGCTATATGTCATTCACCATATGTCATGCGATAAGCATGGACTGTCATGTTTCGCTATCTCACGAGATCACCAGAGTCGTTCATCAACTCAGTGTTCTTGTTTCGACCATACAACATGGCCAAGCCATCCAGATATTTACTTCTCTGCCTTGCCCTTGTTCTTTTTCCTGCAACCTTGCCAGTTTTCACCACGTTCTCTAATGTATATCTTCTCGTGTGTAAAAAAAAATTGTGATTGTCTGCTTCTGATTTCTCTAATAAGTTTACAATTGTAATTTGTTTCTTGTAGGACTTGGTCATTGGTTTTACTGTCTATCTACGGTATTCTTTGCATGTTCCTCAAAAACCAAATTTCCACAGCCATTAGATGGTGACATAAGCCTGGGTCACTGACATTGAGTTGAGTGGCCGGGCATGAGAAAGAATGGAGATGAAAGTGGGAGACAGTAAAGTGACTGACCTGGCTATGAGTAAACAGCCAGTCCTTAGAAATAATGGGAAGGGTGAGTGTGGACCCCAGGGGATGGGGCGAAAGACAGTGTTGTGTGTTGTGTGAAGTCAAGGGACTGCAGGACAGTTGATGTGTAGATGCCGAGCTGATCGGTAGGCTGAGTGAGAGAAGAGACCGACTGCGGGTCAGGTCGTTTAAGAGAGAGCTCCGTGTTGTGTTGTTCTTCTAGTTGTGAAGACAGGCTGAACCCAGAGTGGGTTCTGTATTGAGTGTAGGCCTAAACCCAGAGTGGGTTCTATAGTTGAGCAGTGGCTCCAACCCAATGTGTGGGTTGTATTGTGGGAGACCCAGCCGTGGATAGTAGCTGGATTACCTGTCTTGTGGATTGAGATTAGAAGCCGGCCGTGAGAAGGCATTGATGTGTGCTGGTTAAATTGTGAGGAGGATATTTATATTCTATGGATTACGTTATGTTTCTGGATGTATAAACCTGTTCCGTTTGTCCGTCTTATTTCTGTAATAAAGGATTATGTGCGCCAACGGAATCTTGTTTAATGCCTGGTGAATATGCACTGCGGGGGTGAGTTACATTGCAAGACAGATATCTCCATTGACACACCATGAGTATCGTTACCTAGACAACGACCATCACACAATAATATCATGAGCATATCATCGTAAGAACTTCGTGATATTATCATCAAGAAAACGTGTGACAATCTGTGAGCTCGTCCGATCAAGAACATCTGGGCGCTCATCGCTTAGTAAGGAGTATCTGAGGGCTACGTCCGATTAAGAACATTATAGACAGTGTTGTCATTCTGAGATGTTTGTGGGCTCTTCGCGGAGAGAGGGTGGATAGCGGAGTGTGTTCACCGTATAAACACTGAGTTTTTCTCCGTGCGGGAACTGATACAGACAGTTCACGTCAAATCCACTACAGGTGAATTGGAACCAACCATATCGCTAAAGCGAGTGGGGGTGTCAAAAAACAGCGGCAGCACAAAAGTCGGTGATAAAGACACGCCATACAGACTAACCGGGAGAGTCCATTACGGTGACAGGTAAATTTGATACCAGGCAGGAGGACTGAAACCAGCAGACGCGGCGATGAAAGACCAGTGTTGAATCCAGAGTGGCGAGGGCAGCGTGTGTGTGTGTAGAACATCCGCTGTCGGTGATAATGACAGGATTGGGAACCAAAGATAATTGACAGGTGTGTGTGTGCTGGAGGCAAGCGCACTGTGTTGTTGCAAGTTGACTGGTCAAGATTATTCGACGCAGTAAATAGGACGGGTGGGTACACCAGCGTCCAGGTACTGGGGAAGTACATGTTTGGAAAACAGAGAAAAATTGGCAGTCGCTGATTTGACGGCCAGTTGACTGAAGGGGATAGTAACGGTACACCTACCGCAGCCGGGTGGGGCTGTCAAGTTTGTGTGAAAACTGTTTTACGGAGGAATTTTTCACTGAGAGTGATAAAGAGAAATTAGGTTGACCTTGGAAGGCAAGGCTGTTTAACAGTGGAAAGTTACTGGGAATTTCCACAGGAGATCGGGATAAACAAGGTTGTTTGAAAGAAAGCCAGACTTGATGTTTCGTCTTTGTTCAAGCCTTTGTCATCATTATTCTGTTATGAGCAAACAGTTTTAACCTATCGTCATCGCAACCACTGTCGTATTTCTTTGCCAATAAGGATCTATATATCAAAATTTAAAGCGCTGAACATTGGCTGCCATTCTCTTTTCTTTTTTGGTGAATCTTGTCGGGTAACGGAAATCCATAACATTAATGATACAGCGAAGCGCCATCTCCGCAACGAGAGTAACAACATATCGAAAGAACACTTTGGATAATTATTATTACCGTCAACGTTTCCGACAGTTGGAACTTTTGATCACCACGTGAATTCAATAACCACTCAACAAAACAAGAAGTCGGTTTGAAATCTAGTGTCGTAGACATTTCCAGCGGATTGCGAATAACTATTAAAACGAACAAAAACTTTGGTGACTGAATAAAAAGAACTTTTGGCGACGGATTAATAGGCCCATATTTGTCGGCCAACCAGTTACACATTATTATTTTTTATTGGTTTGCTCCCATCGTCATATTTATTGTTGTCGGGTGTTACGCAATTATTTGTATGTGGTCCAGTGTTTGTCAAGAGTAGGGGATTTTTGTGTTGTTTCTCGAAGGCCGGGAGACAGGGCGAAAAGTTACTTTCTGAGGTGCACCATATATAATGTCTGAGAAGAAAATCGAAAGGTCGGTTTATTTGGTTCTGCAGGGACGGTCCTGAATTATATAACGTGCCAGTTTGTGTTTGACTGTCAGATTTCTGTATAATTTTATGCTATAATTTTTTTTTCTTCTCTTTCTTCTTTTCGTTATATTTACATATGATATTTGCTGTGTTCGGATAGATGTTATTATCGTGCACTTTTGTCGTGTCTACTATCTAGTGGTATCTGAGTCAGTTTATATTTTACGCGCACTGTGGATGTCCCTACACAAGCTTGTATTTGTTACTGTGGTTTATTTCTGTGTCATCATCGTCTCCGTGTACTCAGCTTGTGAAGTCTAGCGTTGGATAGTCATCACTTAGTGTTATCATCCATTTGTTTGTATATGTATTTATATGTATGTTTAACAATATTTCCAGGGACTTTATGAACTTGTGGTCATAGATATATATACGAGGGAGTATAGGTGATACTTCCCCCCTCACTACCTAGTGCTTATAGAGTGACTGGGTGAGGACAGAGTGATATTGTAGCACTACGGATTTACGTACACAGGGAGTGCGGGTGTACTTAGGGAAGTGACACAAAGACTAACAGCAGAGTCTGTACACTTATAGTTGGCTGATTCACAGCAACGTGTCCACAAGTACAAGATGCCTACTTTAATGGATTATATTGAAGCAGGTGAAAGAATAGGCCTGAAGGGTAAAGAGTTACAGGAGTATGCCGAAGCAAAAGAACAACAACAGACGGAAAGAGAGGAGAGGCATAATGAACGCGAGGCAAAACGTCTACAGGAAGAAAAGTTAGCTGAGAGAGAACAAAGACAGGCTGAAATGGAAGCCAAGCGTCTACAGGAAGAGAAAGAGACACAAGTGAAACTGCAAATGGAACAACTAGACCTTGAAAAGTTAAAACAAACAAATGCGGTGGAAATCGAGAAAGAGAAGATTAAGATGGAAGCGGAAATTGCTATTAAAAAGTTAGAATTTGCATCGAAGGGTCAAAGTGAGGAAAGTAGAAGACCTTCGCAGTCGTCACAGAGATTAAAACTGCCATACTTTACGGACCGAGACAACCTTGAAGCTTATCTTGACAGATATCAGGCATCAGCGAAAGTGTTAGGCATCCCCGAAGACCAGTATGCTATTAGACTATGGGAGCTTCTTACGGGCAAGGCACTAGACACCATG
Organism: Cepaea nemoralis; assembly: GCA_014155875.1. Classification (NCBI taxonomy): domain Eukaryota; kingdom Metazoa; phylum Mollusca; class Gastropoda; order Stylommatophora; family Helicidae; genus Cepaea; species Cepaea nemoralis. Next base: position 112,595 of record JACEFZ010024056.1, on the reverse strand, counting down.
TTCAATTTACCTGTAGAAGAAAGAAACAACTACACTATCTTACGTCAACGTTTGCTGACTAAGTTCCAACTCACTGAGCATGGATATAGGACAAAGTTTAGACAGTTAGTGCCAGAGACAAATCAAGATTTCACAGACTTTGTTAACACAGTAAAGAACACATTTAACAAATGGATGGAGCTTGCAGAAGTAGGGAAAGATTTTAATAAATTAGTAGATCTAATGTTAAGAGACAAGGTAGTATCTGCATGCAATTCTAATTTAGTGGCGTTCTTTGAGGAACGGAAGCCAAAGGACATAGACACAATGTCTCAGTTAGGGCAATACTATATGACTGCACATCCTAACAGTTCTATTGGGAAACTAATGAGTGAGGAAATAGTCTGTGCAGCGTACACTAAACAGGACCAGAATCCAGTCATCAGACCAAGGGCGAAAAGTGTGGATTCAGCACATAAAGGTGAGCAGCAAGAACTTCAAGATAATGGTTTCCGAGGAAACAATGTTGGTAGAGTAGGGCGGTACCCATATAGAAGAGGGAATTTTCAGAGACGTCCAAATTATGCCGGATGTTGGAATTGTGGGAGCTGGAGACACAGGGCAGCAGAGTGTGATGCACAACCATCAGATGGACCAACGAACAACACTAAAAGGGAGATTACTTGTTTCAAATGTGGAAAGAATGGGCATATCAGCCATCAATGTAGGATGAGAGAAACAGAGCACTCAAATGCAGCGCAAGTAATTGAGACGCTGAACAATGAAGATTGTAGTGGGTGCAAACCTCTTTTTGAAAAAGACAGTCAGCCAGTCCTAATATGTGGTCATACAGTAAAAGCAGGATCAGCAGTGCATGAAGGAGGAAGTCTGAAGCTGCATCAGGGATTTGTCAATGATAGACCAGCGTTAACAATTAGGGATTCCGGATGTACGTCTATCGGAGTGAGGAGAAGTTTAATAGATCCCTCGGATTATACAGGGGAAAAGATTAGATGCATAACATTCAACGGCACAGTAGAGTTCTACCCAGTAGCCATAATAACAGTAAAAACACCATATATCACTGGAAGAGTGACAGCGTGTGTTCTGGACTCACCAGTGGCTGATTTGATCATAGGAAATGTTATAGGAGTTAAAGATTGTACAGAAGAGGAAATAGTTTATTGGGACCGAAAATATAGTGTAAGCAGTAATGAGGTAGTTACCACAAGAGAACCTAAATTAGAGAGTATAGATGAGGTAGAAGAGGCACTTGAAGTAGACACAGGAACTCAGGACAAGGATAGTACAGCGGAGCAGATGAGAATGAATCCCATATATAGTGCTAGTGAATCCCAGAGGCAAGATACTACTCTGAACAAATGTTCCCAAGGGTGTAGGAGAGTAGAACATAGGCAGTCAAAGAAAGGTAGATGGTGCTTCGAGAGGAAGAACAATGTTCTCACTCGCAGGTTTTCAGATAGCAGAACTGCACGTGGGCAAGGAGCAGTACCTTTAGCACATAGAGACCGATATACTAGAACAGCTCAGGATAGTGCATGGGCAGGGCACATAGGCATAAGGCGTATGCAGCAGAAAGCAAGGTGCCAGATATATGTGCCAAGATTGAATAAAGAGTTCAGACTAAACAGAGACTCAAGTGTAACGGTGCAATATGCAGATAGGAAAGTTGAGTCAGGTCAAAAGAGTTTTCGCGACATTACTGACCCAGGGCTAGGGATAGCAAACAGATGTTGTAATTGTAGAGGTACCATGAGTCATGGGTACATGAAAGGTAGACACAGCATCCACAGGAATCAGAGGTGGGTTAATGCAAGAACAGAACCACCTGATATAGGGTCGGTACACAAATAGTATTGTGTGGTCGTGAAGTAGTAAGAGATCTGAGGGTACATAAGTATAATGCTTTTCTATGATGTATTATTATTATTATGTGATGTATTAGTGCATGCATTGATACACAAGATAGATGGTTGTATTTATGTGTGATGAATATAGGAGTGTAATATGAGCATTTGATGTATTATGTAGTGTGGTAGCTAGAGTAAGGTGCAGCCATACTTAGGGCTACCCAGGCTATATGTCTGGGTCACATGTTTAGTAAGATTTAGTCTCCCAATATTTGAAAACGAAGTTTTCTTTTAAGAGGGGGGTGATGACATAAGCCTGGGTCACTGACATTGAGTTGAGTGGCCGGGCATGAGAAAGAATGGAGATGAAAGTGGGAGACAGTAAAGTGACTGACCTGGCTATGAGTAAACAGCCAGTCCTTAGAAATAATGGGAAGGGTGAGTGTGGACCCCAGGGGATGGGGCGAAAGACAATGTTGTGTGTTGTGTGAAGTCAAGGGACTGCAGGACAGTTGATGTGTAGATGCCGAGCTGATCGGTAGGCTGAGTGAGAGAAGAGACCGACTGCGGGTCAGGTCGTTTAAGAGAGAGCTCAGTGTTGTGTTGTTCTTCTAGTTGTGAAGACAGGCTGAACCCAGAGTGGGTTCTGTATTGAGTGTAGGCCTAAACCCAGAGTGGGTTCTATAGTTGAGCAGTGGCTCCAACCCAATGTGTGGGTTGTATTGTGGGAGACCCAGCCGTGGATAGTAGCTGGATTACCTGTCTTGTGGATTGATATTAGAAGCCGGCCGTGAGAAGGCATTGATGTGTGCTGGTTAAATTGTGAGGAGGATATTTATATTCTATGGATTACGTTATGTTTCTGGATGTATAAACCTGTTCCGTTTGTCCGTCTTATTTCTGTAATAAAGGATTATGTGCGCCAACGGAATCTTGTTTAATGCCTGGTGAATATGCACTGCGGGGGTGAGTTACATTGCAAGACAGATATCTCCATTGACACACCATGAGTATCGTTACCTAGACAACGACCATCACACAATAATATCATGAGCATATCATCGTAAGAACTTCGTGATATTATCATCAAGAAAACGTGTGACAGATGGCTTTCAGCTTGTCTGCCCACCGTACGCGTCTAACATCCATACAGAATTATAGGTTCTATTTATCACTTCAACACTCTTTTTCTCATTACAAATGACATCTTTTTATTGGCTAGTATGTTTTATATCTTGCAAAATCCTACCATCGCCATGGCGAATCTTGTTCTAGTGTCTTGAAAGCATCTCCCATCAGATGTTTTAGCTGTTCCGAGATAACTATATCAATTCACTTGCTTAAGAATATGCCAATTTAGTTGTATATTACATTGTGGTATTTCCTTCCTACTAGTGACGACTATAATCTGTGTCTTCTTACAATTTAATTATAACCCTAGTTGTTCACTGTGTCACTCACTACTAAATGTCACAGAACCTGCTCATTGCCTGCAATCAAAACTGTATCATCCGAATATTTAATGTTATTCATGCTTCTTCTTCCAATGATGATTCTTTTAATATCTTCGACATTTCTGAAAATATTGTCACTGTACAGGGAAACAAGATCCGGAGACATTACACATCCCTGTCGCACACCTCTATTAATCAGCTGATATTGGCTTACTTCATTATCAGTCTTTATGGCAGCTTGTTGTTTCCAATATATATTTACAAGTCTAAGGTCTTTCCCATTAATTTGTAGATCTGCAAGCGTCTTTATCATGTTGACATGTCTCACTTTATATCGAAAGCCTTTGTGTAGTCAATAAAACAAAGATGTAGATCTTTGTTTACTTCTATAGAACGTTCAATTACTGTTCTAAGCATATACACAGCATTTACTGTACCCTTGCCTTCTACGAACCCACATTGTTCTCCTATTTCGGGTTGTATTTTCTTCCTTACTCTTTGCATGATGATTCTTAGCAAAATCTTAGTGATGTAGCTCATTATACTAATTGTTCGATGTTGATCACATCTCAAGGTTCCTGATTTCTTCTGGATTGCAGTAAATACAGAATTACATAATTCAGGAGGTATATCTCCAATATCATATATTTTGTTCTGCAGTCTGATGACCTGGTCTATTTCATATTCGTCTATGCATTGATCATTTCTGTTGTGATGTTGTCTGGACCCGGGGTCTTGCCAGTTTTCATATGGTTACAAACATTCTGAACTTCCAACTCCATAATTGATGGTCTTTCATCATTATTCTGAATATCATACTATTCTTCTCTTGCATCACCATAAAGTCTTTCACATAATCTGACCACGCTTGTAAAATCTGATCTTTTTCTATTATGATTTTGCCATCTTTGGTTTTAGGCAACCCGTTGATGTGTGTGTTGTTTTGTTAGTCATGTCATTAATAACTCGTGTGCATTAATTTGGTATTCCGTTAGTTGTGTTGGTTTTCATTTTCCCTGCAACTTTCATTGAGCCATGCTTCGTTTGCATCTTTGCACAATTTCCTAATTTTCCTGTGAATCTCTTCATTCTGCAGCTTGATTGACTGATTTCTTTAATATTTCCCATTGGTCGCTGACATCTTGAAATAATATTTCCACATATGCACAGTGCATCAAATCTATTCTTACCTCTTCGTTGAATTTGTCCCCTCATTCTTCAGTGCACGTAGATCACATTTTCTGTTTCTTGGTGTATATTTGACCTTCTTTAATTGTATATGTATATTGCTTGTGATTTTGTCAATGCTGTTTGTAATAATGTGTTTGGAAGTAATCGTATTGCATCTATGGACAATGTTACTCGCTGTGTATCAATACATTGCTGACAGTGTGTCCACAAACCTCCTGTCTATCAATACAAAGCTGAAATTGTGTTCACATGCTGTCTCAAGTCTGATTCCGTCCCTGCTGGGCACATTAAATATTCCTAGCAGCTATTTCACATGTGTTTGTTCACACATTTGACCTCTTGCCGTCAGTTCCCCAGTTCTGATGCTGGGGAGTTTATATTAGAGTCGAGGTTGTGTTGTCGCGTACTCTTTGTGTGTGTGTGTGTGTGTGTGTTGATTAGTTATTTGTGATTTGTAAGGATCATCATCTTCACACTCCGGACATGTTCATAGGTGCTCCGATTTCCTTTTTAACATCTCTGCCATGGACTGATTGTAGCGGTGTTGGTGTTGTGTTAATTTAGTCAGCAACGTTAGTGACATCTGATAGGTGACCTGGTGTGCTTTCCTCCATAGCCACAAATCGCTCGCATATATTGGTCTATACTACCGGGGTTCACACTGCTTAACTCAGTTAACTATCGTTTGAACGTCTCAAAATACACGTGCTCCTAGCAAAGCTAATCGGTCAAATAGACACGTCGATGAGTAAGGTGGTTTGATTGATTGATTGATTTAGGAACCGACATCACAGCAATCGGGGCATTCCTATAAGCGCTCCGTCCCTGCTCCGCTGATCCGTGACTGCTCCGCTGGCACTCTGACCCACTCCTCTCCTCGCCTAATGTTCTCCAAGATGCACACCTGTCTGATCGTATCCTCCGCCTGAGCCATCCATGATTTCCCTCTTATCAGTCTCTGACCCTTAACTTCGTCCAGCGCCTCATGCAACGGGTGATCTGAGTCTGCAGCTACTCTGAGGTATGCCTTCCACTGCATCACCTTGAGCCTACCAGCAACAGTAGGCAGACCAAGGATGTAACGCATACACACTACTGGGGTGCCTCTGTTGCATCCCAGAATGACCCGCATAGCTTCGTTCTGTATGCGCTCTAATTTCACCAGCTGACTCTTTGAGACAGTGAGCAGTCCTAGTCCATAATCAATCACTGAGAGGATCAAGTGCTGGTATAGTGTGAAGAGCATTCTCTGCTCTGTGTCCACTACAGCCATAGTTTTAAGTACATTGAGTCCCTTTTGAGATCTTGTCACAACCGTCTCCACATGGTCCTTGAAGGACAGGCTCCTGTCAAATGTGATTCCCAGATACTTCAGTTTGTTCTCTCTGTTGACGCTTCTACCATCTGTCGTGAGCCTTGGAACATCATCTCTCACAATCCTATTGTCCAGAGAACACCACAAAACAGCCGCCTTTTCTGGGTGGATGACAGCACTCATTTCATTGCACCAATCAATCACTTTGTCTACTGTCGCCTGTAGCTCCTGTGCTGTTTTCTCCCTATCTCTCCCCTGCCTATATGCAAGAATATCATCTGCAAATGTTAGTATCCTTCCAACCCCTGGTGCTTCTAAGTTTGCAATCTTGCTCGTATACACGTTAAAGAGCACCGGTGAGATTGGTGATCCCTGTGGCAGTCCCAGGGTTAAAATATGTGGCTCTGAGGTCCATACACCCAGACGGAGAGCAACCAGACGAAAATGCAGGACGGTTGCTATCCAGTTCACCAATGTCTCAACATGCTTACAACCGCCAAGGCGTTAAAACTCGAATATGTAATAAAAAGTCGCTCACCTTGAAGACTGGTGCAATTTGAGATAAAATCCTTTTAATTTCAGATTTCTCTTCCAGAAAATAGATACAACACTTTTGTACAATATAACGGGCCCCTGACCCGGGGACGGGATGTTACACTTTAATACAAACCCAGCGGGTCATAATTTTCTGTAATTGCTCAATCTCCTAAAGCTGATGGCAAAACCAATGCAAAACTCGTCGTCTATAATTTATGCATGTCCCGGTCCACGGTGTTATGAATGCTATATAAACAGGCGCTCTCTTCTGTCAGTAAATATGAATGGCCTAAATGATCAAACCTTTTATCACGAAACTCCACGGAAAACACAGCTGACTTTATCCCCTTTCTCGAAGCGACCTCCGTTGCTGTCTTGACGATGCTTACGTCGTCCTTAGTTTTCCCTAGTGGTCAAGTCATTCTATTGTTAGACTGGGAATCTCCTAATTCCTATTATGTGGTGCGTGTGAGTGTGACCACTATGTGGCAACCAACCAGGGATTGTCCCCTTTCTCCATCAGTGTGGTCATCAAAATATCATACCGAACTCTATTGTATGCATCCTCGAGATCAAGCGCTACCGCCTTCGTTTCCTGTCTACTCTGGAACCCCTGATAAACAGTAAGGTGGGGGAGACATGAGCAGATTAACAGGCAAAACGTTATTTCATCAACCCAACGACTCCTCTAATTTAACAATATTTCAGCTATTATTGCAAATGGGAGCCTCGGCACCGATGTGGCTAGATCCCTTCCTGCCAGTCAGGAGGGATTCATGGGTTCGAATTCGCCTCGAGGCGCAGTTTTACAATTGACCTGGTCTTATGGCTAGACTCAGCCTCAAATGGGTACCAGGAAATGTCTCTGGAAGGGAATGCGGCCGGTCCGATATTTGCCATATCGAATCTGGAGTGACGAGCGGGTAATAACCATGTGATTAGTTTAGTTTAGTCGACGGATCAACATCATGGAACACGGTTATTACCCATAAGTGCTCCGTTTTGCTCCTAACTCAAACCTGAGTCTCAGCTCAGTGTACGAACACCGTGGCACGGAGAGGATCCTGAAATACTTTGGGTAGATTTTAACTCGAAATTTTCCCTGGGCAGCGCTATTAGGCTACTTTTTTGATTTCCAAATGCCGAGGGATCTTTTAGGTGCGCAACAATACACACGGGCGTCGGATCTTACTACCCAGAGAGCAGGGACAATTTTGTTACTAGAATTCCACGTGAAAAAATACCGACCCTCACCGTGGCTTGAACCCAGGACCTCCAGCACTCGAACCGGACACCATACCTCGAGACCACTCAGCCCTCTGTGAGTCAATGTGTCTAGCATCATAAGCCTGATACGCCTTAAGTTAGGTAATGGCTGAGTTGATTCAAGAACTGTCATCACAGCACTGGAGACATTCCCATACGTGTTCCGTCCTCATCTGCAACAGCTAGCGAAGAGTCCCAATACTACTGGTACCAGTAACAGGCTGATAACAAAGTAAGGCGGGGAAAAGAACCGTTTACTTTTATTAAGTATACATCTTTCCATATCGTCAAGTGTGTGTACGATTTGTTTCATTACTGCCAAGATATACTAGTCATGTCTTATTTTTATAATCTAACTAATGCTTGACACATTATTGTCTTATCTGTTCTATTCTAGGGAATACCTGACGTCTTCGGTAAGTGGGCCACGTGTACAACGTGTCAGGTTGTCTTTGTTGTTTCTGTGCACAATGGCGTGGTGTGAGCTCCCAAGGCGGCCAGAGGAAACGCTTTAAAGACACTCTGAAAATCTCACTGGAAGCTTTTGGGATTCATCTTGACACCTGGGAGACTTAGTTAGTTAGTCGACAGATCATCCTCGTTGCACATCGAACCATTCAGTCCATAAGTGCTCGGATCCCCTCCTCAGCAAATCCCGCAGCGTGTAGCGACTAACGACGCCAGTTCTGTGTTGGTTTATCAATCTTCTTTGGCTTCCTGCGTAGTGTTCTTGTTTGGCCACCCCTCTTTTAATTTGCTGCTCCTGCAGTCTGGCCATTGTTGTAGATTCACAGTCATCACTTGGTTCTCGCAAAAGTCTCACTTCTCGTAGAGCATTCAGAATGTCAGCGTGGTCCATGGCGCGTCCGCCCTCCACAGTAGCCTCACCTGCGAGCTTGTCAGCCCGCTCATTTCCTTGTACTCCCGCATGACCTGGCACGAAGATGAAACTAATCTTTGCCAGCCGAGACCGCTTCAGAGGCAGCAACCATTCTCTTCGGATCGACCCCTCCTCTATCCTCTTGATCATGTTCATTGAGTCGCTAAGGAAACAAGCCCTAGTGAATGTCTGTGTCTCGAGCCATGTTATTGCTTTACTTACTGCCATGACTTCCATGGTCAGGCTACTTGTGGTTTCAGTGAAAGCACCAGAGTCCTCCTTCACAATTCTCCCTCCGGCCCGAGCTGTAAAGGCCCATGAGCTTCTCACATGTCGGACGACCGACCCATCTGTGTAGATGACCGCGTCACCGTCTAGCGAATTCTCGAAAATCAACGCTTGTACTTCAGCCTCAACAGCAGCCGGATTTTCTTGTCTGCATTTTCTATCTAGTTGGATGCAAACTGAAAAGGATGTGCAGAAGTCTGTTGGCACTTGCACCCACTCCTCGCCAGGTTCTAAGTCCTCAAGTGAACACACCTGTTGAAGAATGTCTTCGGCTTGACCCATCCACGACCGTCCTCTTTTTAACCTGCTGCCCTTCACCTTCCTAATTTCACTATGCAGTGGATGTTGTGTGTTTGCGTTAATTCTGAGGTAGGCGCGTGCCCTGCAAACTTGTATTCTCTCTTCAATGGTTGGAAAATCAAGAAGGTAGCGCATCGCCCTGCATGCTGTATCTCTTGTACATCCAAGAATAATGCGCATAGCTTCATTCTGTATCCTTTCCATCCTTTCTATCTGCTTATGGCTGAGAGTCAGGATTGCCATTGCATACTCCAAAACAGACATGACCAGCCCCTCGTACAGAAGACATAGATGGCGCTGCTCACAGTTTGCTGCCGCCATCACCCGCATCGCTGCCAAACCCCGCTTGGCCTTTGTTATCACCTGGTCTATGTGCACATTATAAGCAAGGCTTCGATCAAACCGTATCCCCAGGTAATTCATTGCCTGCGTTCTTTCCACCGTCTCTGAACACAGCATTACAGTTGGTGTTGGATTGTTGACAATATGATTATTCAACGAGAACCAAGTCACTGTTGCCTTTGTTGGGTTGACCATTGCCCCAGCTTCATCACACCAAGTACTTATGCGATTGAGTTCGGTTTGTAGTTCCACAGCAACCTCCTCTCTATCCTTACCCTGACGATACACTAAAACATCATCGGCATACGACAATGTCCTGCCAGATCCAGTGATCTGCTCACTGGTGATTCTCAGTGTGTAGGCGTTGAACAGTACCGGAGATAATGGTGATCCCTGTGGTAGGCCAGGATATATTGTTGTTGGTTCCGAAGTCCAACTGCCACATCTAAAAACTACTTTCCGTTGGTAGAGGGCTGCAGCGATCCAACTAAGGAGGAATGGACTTACGTTTAGTTCAAGAAGCTGAAACATTAAAAAATCCAGTGGTACTCTGTTGTATGCGTCCTCAAGATCAATCGCTGCAGCAACGGTTTCAGTGCCTGAGTGGAAACCTTCATAGACATCATGGGCAAAGACTGCTGCATTGGTCCAGGTTTCTCTTTTTGGACGGTACCCACCCAGGGTAGGTGGGAAAACACCTTGCCTCTCTAGTTGGCTTGATATTTTCCTGGCAATTACCTTCTCCAGCAGCTTGCCTATTGTATTCTGCATGGTTATAATTCGATATCCCTGAATTTTTTTGTGGTCTTTGTCAGGCTTCGGCAAGGGAATCAGATAGCTGTGTAACCATTCCTCCTTGATGCTAGCACTCCCTATACTGTTGTTGTACATGTCTGCTAGTTTCTCTAGCTCATTGTCGGTACACCTATTTATGTCGTCGTATCTTATGCCATCAGGACCTGGAGCACTGTTATTTGATCGTCGAAGCACAGCCTTGATTTCTTTCACTGTCACTGTGTCTTCCTCCGAAGTGTTCTGGGCCTTGCATCTGTCTGAGGTGACCTCCTTGGCCAGATTTCGGCCTCCCATGTCTGTCTGGTTGCCCTGCTCAAGGTAGCGTTCAAAGAGGGCTTTGCCCTTGTCCTCGTCAGTCCTCTGCCAGATGAGGTCAGCACCTTGGAAGTCAGAAATGCTCTTATTCTTGACTACACCACTCATGCTTTTATGTAGTCGCCAGAACAATTTCAGTGACTTGTCTGTGCTTACTCTTTGACACACCTCTGCCCATTTTTCGCTTTTAACCACCTTGACCAGTTTTTTTAAATAGGCTTACTTTTGTGTGCATCTCTCTTTCTAAGTGCAAGCAGGGACTAGGATGACCAGCTCTGTTCTTCTTGGCATTTTGCCATCTCCTTACAGCACTACGCTTATCCACCCAAGCCTTCTCCACCTCGAAACTCCACCACGGTGGCTGCTCCCAGCTTTTTTTCCTGCCCTGAACCGTTCTGCGCTTGTCACGTCTTATTTTACTCACCACATCTTGCCCTGTACTGTCATACTGGAACGTCTTTACCTTTAGCTTGTGCTGCCTGGTTCTGCCTTTCTCCACCAATATGCTGCAAGGGAGACTGCTGCTAAAGACCGCAATTCGTGGCGTATACCATTACATAAAGATGCAGTCACTTGTGAAGCAACCAGAACTGCAAGAGCTGTGAAGAAAAGGCTGGACAGAATAACCACTGCAGGAGATCCTCCTCCTGGAACGTCAAGCATTCTTTGCCCAAATTGTCAAAGAACATTTCGAGCCAAAATAGGCCTTATCAGCCATCTTAGAACTCACGACTCCACTTTCAACTCCACTGGATGAAATGAATGGTCATCATCATTCTTGATGGACAAACAACAACAGTTTCATTAACACGGAGTCCTCCTATTGGCTGCACACAAGATATTGTTGCTGATGGTTTACTCAAACAGTCTATCTCCAACTTTCACACTCCTTCATCTACCTTTCCAAGGGTCACAGAGTGAGATATTTATATATATTGAACATAACTCGGAATCGTTTTAAGTTCTCTATTATACTGACCCCTTTAAAATAAACATACGTTCAATTTCCAAAAAAACAATTATATCATACTATAATTCATAACTAAAATATTAGAGACACTATTAAAATAATAACTGGCGGCAAAGTGAATACTGCCTTAGCCATTCTTAGTTTTCTGACCGGTCCAGCTCGGACCTAGGTCAAATCCTGAATGACGCATCGAGATGACTCTTGCTTGCTGTTTCCCTGCGAAACGTGAATCTATGAACTGCGTCTTCTTTCACGCCAAGATGCGTGGAGGAGAGCACTCTGCACTAAACACCCTTGAACTGGCAATATGGTCGAGACAAGATAATAGAGCTGACCCACGACTTTGGTGATCGTTTGAGATAGCGAAACATAACCTATCATGCTTATCGGCATGGTACATGATGATGATCACACCTTTAAGGTTTTAATTTGAAGCCTCCCTGGTAGAAATTACAGAAGTTGAAGGGAGACAAGGTAAGTTATGTCTTTGTTGCTTAATCCAGAAGTTATATCAAAATGTCAAAAATAAAGCCTTTGGATCGGCTCGCCAGTTGGAAAATCAGACAGATTTCATGGTATTGTCATTTATTTCAAGTGATACCAGACACGCCACGGTGAAATGTATGGAAACTGGTATATGAGCATTGTTGTTGCTATGAGAAAAAGACCAACGTCATTCTTTGGTTACAAGTTTAGGAGCCTCCGTGGCGAAGCGGTCAAGCTGTTTAACTCGGGCTCAGATGGTTGTTGGTTCGATTCCGGGCCGCGTCCTTCTGTTCACGAGTGAAATTTTTCGGAGACTTCTGTGGGTCGTCGCTAGAGCTACGGAGTTCGTGCTTTGTGCGACGCTTTCCACGCTGCGGAAAGAGACGGAACCATATGAGATAAAACCTGGTGCAATGAAGTTGACCCTGTCGACTTGTAAGCGACTTTTTTTTTTGGTTACAGCATGAACAGAGAGGCATTGGAGAACATCGAGACGACTGGAAAGATCAGAATGAAACGAGACAGACCGATAGAAATGGTGTTGGATGGACTGAAGCAGTAGCAGAGTTGGCACAGAACACAAAGAACCGAGGTCTGTGGACAGACATGCACTTCTACATCTATTGCCACGCCACGGGATGAAGATGACGACTGTTGATAACCAGGAGGTGTTGTCTAAATTTGACAACCAGCTGTAAGCGTTGCCACCGATGTATTTCACGACACAGTAAGCGCATATGATGGAGAACATCACATTGCGGCTGGTGCAGGAGAATGCCTCACGACTGCCAAACGTGCGATGGTGAACTGTCATTGCATTGGCCAGGGTAAAAGTCAGACATAGATATGAAGCCAGCATATACTATATGGAATTAGCAAATATTTCAGATAGAAAATACTCCATTTATAGTAATTACAGTCTGAATTCTCTTTCAGTGAAACCTTGGTCTCACAATGTAGAGTTCGTCAAGGAAATCAGATCAATGCTTACACAATATAAAATGGTAAATATCTATACTTGTGTGTGTGTGTGTGAGTGTGTGTGTGTCTTTGTGTGGGTCGGCTGGCAGGCGGACGAGCGAGCGAGCGAGTGAGCGAATGACTGAATGAGTGGAGTGTGTGAGTGAGTGAGTGGGTGAATGTGTGAGTGAGTGAGTGAGTGAGTGAGTGAGTGAGTGAGTGAGTGAGTGAGTGAGTGAGTGAGGTGAGGTGAGGTGAGTCAGTCAGTCAGTCAGTCAGTCAGTCAGTCAGTCAGCCAGCCAGCCAGCCAGCCAGCTAGCCTGCCTGCCAGCCAGCCAGCCAGGCAGCCAGCCAGTCAGTCAGTCAGTCAGTCAGTGGAGTGTGTGACTGAGTGACTGAGTGACTGAGTCTCTGGCAGTGAGATCATAAAGAACCAATCATTCAGAGCTGGTTAACGATGACTGTGATTTATTTTCTCTCTACCTTAGTTGAGGTTTCCAAGTTCGGTTTTCGCACAAGATTTAATTTAACGCTCGAAACAGTAAAGGACCTTTTCAAAGGCCTTGAAGCGGTTTGGGCATACTGTGCTATCCGCATATTGTGTATTTTTATTGGCATCCCAGGGATGATGCGGGCAACATCACGAGGCTATATTTATCTTCCGAGACGTTTGCTGTGCCCATTCACGTTGGGCGGATCAGGGAGTGAAGGTCATTTGACAATTCCGCTTCTAAACGATCTCAAACCCTTGACCACCTGGTAGACAGGCGTGCTATCTACTCTGTTATCCCGGCTTTTTTTTTGCGCAATATGTTGCTGCATGTCCTTTGCAGGACGTTGCGATCAACCCTAAGTTAATTTTCTCGGTAATTGTACGTTCGGTAATTTGCTATTGCTGTCTGAACGAGAAGTCAACAGTTCAGTGCAGCTGAAAGGTGTAGGGAATGAACCTGCGACCCTGCCATCAGCACAATATCAAAGAAGTTTCGCACGCAGCCATCTCCAGGCAAGGTTATGCTGACTCTCTTTTGGGATGAACAAGGTGTTATTTTATAGCCCTACATGCCAAGAGGGAAAACTGTCACTAGTAATGCGTATACAGATTTTCTCGGGAATTATCTTCGACCCGCAATAAAATCCACTCGACGTGGACTTCTGATTAAAGGTATCCTTTTGCAACATGACAATGTTCGACCCCCATACTGTCCGTGCAACGGTTGAAAGCATCAAAGACCTCCAATTTGGCCAATTGTAAGAGGCATTGGGAAGAAAGTTTTTTCGGTCCGATGAAGACCTTCAGTAGGTATGAGTGACCAAGATCATTTCTTTCTGCTGGAATCCAAGCACTGTATCGGCGCTGGAGGGCTTGCATTGAACGCAGTAGTGACTACATTGATAAAATGATAGATTTGTTCATTACGTTTTCAGAATATATTCACCAAACAAAGAAAACATTTACTTTTTTTCATTTGTGTTTTTTTCACCCTAGTGTGTGTGTGTTTGTGTGTGTGTGTTTGTGTGTGTGTGTGGTGTGTGTTTGTGTGTGTGTGGTGTGTGTTTGTGTGTGTGTTGTGTGTGTGTGGTGTGTGTGTGGTATGTGTGTTTGTGGTGTGTGTGTGTGTGTGTATGTGTGTGTGTGTGTGATATTCATTGGCATCTTGCCGTCTTGCCAGACGATAGTTTGTTACATGTTCTTCAAAAAGGCTTAATAACTACAACCCATGGCGGTAGCGAATGTAACTCATCAGACCAATTCGCGCTGTAAATGATCGGCCACAATTGATGCATGTGAACACATGGTCATTTCCACCATCACGCACCATCTTACGTCTCACATGCGCGGTGTGTGACCTATCTGCAATATCGTTCTCCTATGTCTTTATTCGATTTCTGATCTTTGCCCTCCATGCAACACGTTCAGCGGCGACTTGCAACCAATGTGCAATATCAATGCCTGTTATCAATCATGTCCCGCTTACACACATCTTTGTATCGTAGTAGAGGCCGACCCCGAGATCTCTTACCCATCTGTAATTCACCAACATAAACATCCTGTTGGTATTCTACCATCATCTATACTCCTAATGTGTCATTTCCATTTAAGTCTACGAAAATAATCATGTGCCGTGCCGATAAGCGTAGGTGGTCATTTTTTTTGCCATCTCACACAATGACCGGAGTCGTTGGTCAGCTCCGTATTCTTGTCTCAACCATGCCACGTGGTCAAGCCATCCAGCTATTTACTTCTCTGTCTTCCCTTTGTTCTTTTCCCCTCAATCTTGCCGTAAAGCTGTTGTGATGGAGCAGTGGGAATGGTAGATTAATTCTTGGGATGTTGTAAACCAGTCTAAAATGGATACCAGGAATTGTTCTGGGAAGTAAAGCGGCCGGCATGATATTGGCCACATCATCAACCGTGTTTCAATTGGTCTTTGAGAATAACTGGTTAACACCATATGTAAAATACAACTTTATGAGTGGAAAATAGTGTTTACTTCTTTAGTTTAATATCAATGAATGAACCACACACAAAAACACGAGAAGTAGATTGTGAGCTTTACTAGAACACGATTACAAGAAACAAATTGAAGTGTTCTAGTAAAGCTCACAATCTTCTTCTCATTTTTTGGTGGTTCATTCATTGCCTTTTTAAGCTTTACTGCAGTTCTCCTTATTCTCTATTTTAGTTTAATATCAGTAATCCTGGCTTGCTTTTGTGCTTTAAATCATGTAACAATATTTCAGAATGAAGCTTTCATCTTCCGAGAGATAATAGAGGGAGGAATTTCTGAAGCCTTATTATCCAGATTCAATGACGGAAGTATGGATGACATCATCCCTTGGGTTCAGCTGACCACGTCAACAGCAAACTCCAGAGTGTCAATTATTGTAAGTGTGACAATGTCTAGTGTCTCAGCCTATCAATCCGACTGCATCTGTTATCTGATTCTTGATGCCCATGTTAAACACTGCCTCAGTGAGTCATTTGTTATTGATTATTTTTCATGCGTTTTAATGTTCTTTTGTTGTCAAATGTTGCTTCATAAGTGATGTTGAATGAAAGAATGTATGAGAGGAAATAGAGAAGAAGGGCAGAATGTCAGACGGGCCTGCGTGCCCAATTCTTAACCCTTTGAAAATAAAGACTTATTATTATTATTATTATTATTATGACAATGGAACAATGCCTATTACCTCACGCCCATCTTCATGACTGATTGAACTAAATATTGTTTCAATGGGATAATATGGCCGCCTCATTGTTTTAGTCGTCTCTTACAACCTAATGGTTGCTTACAGTGTTGCTATTATTTGTGTCCATTACGGGGCCCCCTGCAGAAACAGAAATGTGAGTTGCATTTCCTTTACAGGACGTCGTAGTCAACCCCAGCATTTTTGCTTTGCTCTTTGTGAGTTTACATTTAGTAGTATGCCATTGCCTTCTGAACGACCGGCACTCATGCCATTTTATCAAAAATTAAAGCATGGCGGTCTGCTGCCAAATCTCCAGCAGTTGTTTCGAACGGCGGTGTGCGGACTACGAACTGCGTCCACAACCCCTTCGCCACTGAGCCGGCAATTTTAACTTCCCGTGTTGCTATTATTTGTGTCCCTTGCGGACCCTGCAACATACAAGCCCATATTTAAAATTATACCTGACTTTTTATCCTTATAGAGAATCCCTTTACAACTTCAGTAGTAACTAATAGTAATGGAGTCCTGATGGTGTAGTGATTTTAGGGATGTTGCCTTGTGATAATGTTGTTACGTGACCAAACCATCAGATTTGCTAATGTAGAGTAGTTTAACACTGGTGCTGTACCACTTGTTTCTGCTATACTCTTTTGCAAGGCAGCAGGTTAGCTGTCTTACTTCGTCTAGTTCCCCGTACCTATGAATCTGTGTGACTTATAGAGCTCGCCTGTAACTACCATGCCATTTGCATAACTCTTAAAGACTTTGAATCAAGCAAGGTCCTCTCTCACTTAAATGTGGAGCCATGGAAGAGGCAGAATACACGATCTATAGCGTAAGATTTAGCGTATCCTCCGTCTGAGACACCATAATGCTAATTTTGTTTTTTCTGATCTGTCTGGGGGGGGGGGGGGGGGGGGGGGGGGGGGGGGTAATTAACTCTGGAGACAATACATTGCATCTTTGAATTCTGACCACCACTGCTAAAACGAATACATCCATGCTGTTTGTCTTCTTATAAGTTCGACTACACAGTCTGTATCATAATGCAGCCTTGATGTTTCCTATATATATGTCCTACCCATATGTGTGTCTGTATTGTGTTTGATGTGTCAAAATTCTTGCAATTAACAATATCGTGTTTTGAATGTTTTGAATTACACTTAACTGTGGTTTTTGGTTTTTGTTATAGTGTATTTCTTGGTGTCAGGCCTTAGTCAGATATGACTGAGCTACCATATGACAGTAGACGGTACTATCTGCTTTCTGTTAGCGCCGAATGTTGGGCGGCGATTACCAAACAGACACCCCACATTGTGTCAATGGCGTCGGGCGGAAGGGCGAAATTGGGAGGGTACAAGCCTTATCCTGGTGCGAGATAATGCAATTTAAAGACAAAATATCATGGCTGGGCAGACCAGGCCCTAAGCCTTGGTTGGCAGCTGGTCTAGAATCGAAGTTAGAGCATTGCTTTGCTGATCCGGAAGCTTCTGCAGCTTTTCTTGTTCCAGATGTATTGGTGCTACCATTCAACTGGAGTGAACTA
This sequence comes from Cepaea nemoralis, assembly GCA_014155875.1. Classification (NCBI taxonomy): domain Eukaryota; kingdom Metazoa; phylum Mollusca; class Gastropoda; order Stylommatophora; family Helicidae; genus Cepaea; species Cepaea nemoralis. The sequence continues at coordinate 94,905 of JACEFZ010024056.1, read as the reverse complement.
GGCAGACCGAGAGAGGGATTATGCTGCATGGGCAACGCATGGTCTCTATATTTAAGCCCAGGCGTTGTGCTATGGAGAGGTATAACTTCATTCCTGGTCTTAACCAGTCTCGGATTCAAAGCGAGAGGTGGCAGTTACAGGTTATAAGTCCTTGTCAATTAGCGTGGACATGGGGCGCCACAGGTTGACTCTGACGGTGGAAGACATCTACAGGTGTAACTGATCAGCTACCGCCCGCCTTAAGCTGAGCAGTTCCCGGCCAATTGGGTGCTGATCCGTCACAGCCTATCTGTGGATGCTTGGCGCTAGGACAAAATCTAAATCACAGACTGTAAAGCCAATGCACCAGGTACTAATAAAAAGAAAAATAGAAACCCCCAAGTTACGGCTTGCAACCTGGAAAGTAAGAATCATGTGTCCAGTGTTTTCCACTGACCTGACGAATATTGACGATGTGAGAAAAACGGCTGTGATTGACGCTGAACTCAATCGTCTTAACATTGATATTGCTGGCCTGCTGGCGACTCGCCTCCATGAGGAAGGGTCACTCAGGGAAAACAATTACACCTTTTTTTGAATGGTAGAGGGCAGGCAGAAAAGGGGCAACATGGTGTGAGCTTTGCAGTGAAGAATTCGCTACTGGGAATGATTGAAATTCCAGCTGGAGGTAATGAAAGACTATTATCCCTGCGCTTGGCAACCACTTGTGGTTTTGCCACCATTATCACTGCATATGCATCGACACTCACTTCCTCTGTTGATGTGAAGGATTCGGTCTATGAGGAGTTAAACTATGTGATCTAGGCAGTTCCAAATTCGATTGCATTTATATGCTCGGTGATTTCAATGCTTGTGTGGGCAAGGACTCGAGAGAATGGTCAGTGTGCCTTGGAAAATACAACATCGGTGGCATCAATGAAAATGGGCAAAGGGTGCTGGAGCATTGCACCAGTAATGACCTATGTATTACAAACCCCTTTTTAAAAAAAAGCTGCATTAGGTCACACGGAAACGCCCAAGATCCGGCCATTGGCATCAGATGGTCATCTTCATCACATGGAGACAATATCTGAACCATACATCATTAACTCGAAGTTACCACATTGACTGTGATACGGACCATGCTTTGGTTGTTGCAAGGGTTAGATTGAGACCAAAGAGAATCTACACGGCTAAACACAAATCTAGTCCAGGATTAATTTTATTAACACCCACGATCCTGGAAAGTGTTTTGAGTTCAAACAGCAACTTGAAGACGTTTTCACTGATACATCAGAAAATTGTACAGCAAGTGAAAAGGGGGTTACACTTAGGGAAACTCTTAATAAAACAGCGGTAGGGGTTTACGGCAATGTGGATCATAAGAGGCAGAATAGGTTTGCGGCAAACAGCCAGATACTGCAGCCCTCGATTGATAAAATTAATATAGCTTTCGTAAGAAACAAGGAAAGAACAACGCGTAAAACTCTCAATGAGCTGAAGCAAGCTCGGAATGCTGTGCAAAAGGCTGCAAGGCAGTGTGCAAATAACTATTGGATCAAGTTGTGTGAGTCCATTCAAAATGCAAAATTTAAGGGAAACATGAGAAGCGTGTATGAAGAGATACAGAAAGCCTGTGGTCCAATGATCAAAAGAAGTCCATCACTGAAAATCTTGACTGGAGAAATCATCACTGATAAGAGACTGCGGATGGATAGATGGGTAGAGCACTATTTGGAGCTTTACTCAAGTGAGACCAAACTATCGGATGATGCCCTCAACGCCATAGAGGCCCTGCCAACTCTTGATCACCTGACACACTTCCTTACCATAACAGAAGTTAAGTGTGCTATAAATGAACTTGCATCGTGGCAAGGACTCCAGGTAATGATGGAATTCCAGTAGAGGTTATCAGGAGAGGGCAAGACACACTCACTCTACAGATCCACCAACTAACAGAGCTATGCTGGCGAGAAGGACAAGTCCCATATGATTTCAAAGTCTCAAGCTATCATAAAACTGTACAAGAACAAGGGACGATCGGAGCGACTGTAACAACTATAGGGGGATCTCACGTCTGTGTATTGTGCGGAAGGTATTTGCCAGAATTGATCTGCGCAGACTTCAAGTCCTGGGAGATCAAGTCTACCCCGAATCAGAGTGTGGCTTCCGACAGAACCGGCCCACCATTGATATGATATTCTCAATGTGACAAATGTAAGAAAAATGCCGTGAACAGAATAAGCCACTGTTTATTGCCTTCATCGACCTTACAAAGGCATTTGATTTGGTCAGTCGTGAGGGTCTGTTCAAGGCACTAAGGAAGATTGGCTGCCCACCAACTCTTTTGTCCATTGTGGAATCGTTCCACACAGGCTTGAAGGGCATAATCAAGTTTGATGGTGCAACTTCAGAAGAGTTTGAAATCAAGATTGGAGATAAGCAATGTTGTATACTAGCTCCCACCATTTTTGGAATATACTTTTCACTTCTACTGAAATATGCATTTCGAGATCATGATGGAGGTATATTCATTCACTCACGCTCAGATGGCGGCTTCTAAAATGCCCAGAGATTGAAGGCCAAGACCAAAATTAGGAGGGCACTGATCAGAGAGTTCAAGCCTAAAATTAGGAGGGCACTGATCGACGCACTCTGCATCTACTATCTGCATTCTTTAATGCTTGTTCTGAATTTGATTTAACTATTAGCAAAAAGAAGACACTGATTATGTCACAAGGTGCACATGGGGTACCATCAATCTTTATTGACGATGCAGAACTGGAGATAGTAGACCATTTTACATATCTAGGATTATAGGTAAATAGCAAATTATCCCTAGATCACGAAATCATCATCAGGTTGGTGAGGTAGCAACAACAATGAAAAGGTTAACAAAAAAAAAAGAGTCTGGGAGAGCAGGAAGCTTACTGCCAAAACAAAAATCCTTGTCTATCAAGCCTGTGTCCTTAGTACTCTTCTTTATGGTAGTGAAGCGTGGTCAACTTACTCACGCCAAGAAAAACGTTTAAAAAGCTTTCGTATGCGGTGTCGGCGAAGAATACTTGGTATTAAGTGGCAACACAAAATCACAAATACTGAAGTATTGGAAATATCAGGTTGTGTGACGGTTCGTTCCGTGCTCAGTCTTCGTAGACTTAGATGGATAGGACACGTTAGGAGGATGGATGATGGTAGAATATCAAAGGACATCTATTTTTGGTGAATTACAGATGGGTAAGAGATCTCAGGGTCGTAATCTACTACGATACAAACATGTGTGTAAGCGTAACATGATTGATACAGGCACTGATATTGCACATTGGGAGCAAGTCGCCGCTGAACGTGTTGCATGGAGGGCAAATATCATAAATGGAATAACGACAAAGGAGAAAATGATTGCAGATAGTGTCACACACCGAGCGTGCTGAGACGTAAGATGGTGCATGATGGTGGAAATGACCATGTGTTCACATGCATCCACTGTGGGCGAACAATTACAGCGCGAATTGGCCTTATCAGGTCACGTTCACTACCGCCTTGTGTTGTAGTTACAATGCTTTTTTTTAAGTACAATATAATAACTTATCGACTGTCAAGACGGCATTGTGCCAATGTGATGCTTGTCTAAAATGACCTCAGTCATGCAAAATTAGAGAATCATTTGGATTAATATTTTGTCTTTAAAACCTTTGTGAATTTGAATAATGCAGATACAAACAATATATTGGACAATTTATTGCCTGGTATATTTCGCTGTGTCCCCCTTGCATACTACAGAGCAAATTACAACATATAATTAAGTAGAGTAATCAATCCTTTCAACCGAACTAGACAAAACACATTGTCTCAATGTTCAATATCACCACGGTAGTTTTGAAGACACCTAGCATGTCTTATTGGCAGTCACTTCGGCATATCTTAGTATCTTCTGTAATGAAAATTAATGAATCACCAATATAAAAAACGATAAGTAGATTATGAGCTTTACTAGAACACGATTACAAGAAACAAAATGGACGTTGCGGCCATAGCCTTCGTCAGCACAGAACAAAACAACACAAACAGACACAAAACTAATCGACGAACACTACATGAACATACAGAGATTATTTATCAGAATTCTGTCTTCGTTGAATGCGTCTTGGGCGCTAAATGATTGATGAGGGATAGAAAGAACCGGATGTTTTGTTTGAAACGGCGGGTCGATGGGTAACAGGGATTTGCTAAGCCGCCCGATGGGAGGGATGGAGGAGAGGGACGCCCATGTGAGCGAACGGTGAAAAGCGGATTAGTAGTGAACTATAGCCGGCTCTGTGGCAAAGATGTTAGTTCGCAGTTCCGCATACCCAGTAGGAACACAGCTAGCGGGTACTTGGAATGCAGTTCGCCTTGTGTTGGTTGGCATAGGATAGTATGAGTTCAGGTCGCTCGGAAAGCAATGACAAGCCACTGAACGCAAACTTGCCAAGAAATCACTAACGGCAAAAGTAATGCTAGGGTTGATTGCAATGTCCTGTAAAGGATATGCTAACCCGTTATTCTAGTGGTCTATACAACTGCGGGGATAGAAAAGGAAGGAGGGGAAGTTGGAAGCTAAATGAAACTATTTTGGGCATTTAGGCTGTGATGGCAGAGTGAACCCAACTGGAAGATGAGGCGGTTTTCCAGTGTCTTACGATCACGTTCGTGAGATGCGCACGATTTGAGCGCCGTGACCTGTATGTCGGCCACGCCACAGTGGTCAGAAGTGTTGAAGTGCATTGATTGAAATGATTTATTACCGCTACTGTATTATATGTTGAACTTTTTCTTCTGAATAGTATGCACGTGACGGGATACAGAGAAATATGCCAGGCATTAAACTGTGCAGTATACTGTTTGTGTCTTCATTATTCACACTTTCTTTACTTGAATTACAAATGTTAGATTTCATTCTAATTTACTTTACACAAAAAAGCATGTCTTTAACTGATTATGATTATCTTTCAGGACTGCTACATCCCTGTCTCGTGTGGATTTTGTTTACTGGATCTGATTATTGACAGGCAATTAGGCAACAGTCTTTACAATTACATAGAAGTTCTTTTCCATATAGCCGTTTTTCTGAAACACCTGCATGACAAGGGCATTGTTCTGGGCCATATGTGTGCCTCCACGTTCTTTTCGGAGCAAAAATTTCAGAAGACTAAGGTAAATTTTCAAAGTGTACAACACAAGCTGAAGTGACAGTTTATTAAAGAAATATATAATATATCCATATTGTCATCGCCATCATAGTCTGTAACCGTAGCAATGCGTTGTTTGGGTGTTGTGACCGGAGCAGTGAAAGTCATGATCCTGCATCGCTCCCTGTCCTCTGTGATTCATTCCCTGTCATCTGGTAAAACAGTTATTAGAGTATGCAACTAGAATACTGGCCAACCAAGGAACAAACCTGTCCGCATAGGGTAAACCATCACACATTCATGATTCTGCTTCGTGCCCTGTCCTCTGTGATACATATGTATAGGGTAAACCATCACACATTCATTCTTTGATGTTCTCAGCTCAGAATTATTTGCCTCCCTCCACTCCGTCCATTCTTTCGGACTCCTCCCCGTCCAAGTTTTTATTTGCTTTCAATTACTCCGTCCATTCTTTGAGATTCTCAGTCCAATATTTTTTTTGTTACCTTCTTTTTCTCCAGTGTGTCTAGATGCCCATCTATCTCAGACAAGAGCAGCAAAATATAAGAACATTTTTCACGTTGTTTATGCTTAAAATGTGATGAGTAGGAAACTATACATGAGAATACTTCCAGGGAAGAGACGCTACATTTGGCGAGTGAGACACCATTATGGAACAATGTATCTTAAAATTAGTTCCTGAAAGACTCAGACTTAACATGTCTGTTTGAGAACCCGACCTGGATGTTTGCTTATAGGAACTTGAAATGTGAGAACATGATCATCGTCATGAGGTAATTCCAGTGCAGAAGGTGGAACTCACCACGACCAGCAGAGAAGTTGCTCTATCCTGTGCCAGTTCTTCTGCTTCCTGCATGTTCATCCCCAAGGTGTCAGCAATGTCGTGTGTCCATCGTCGTGCTGGTCTACCCCTGCCTCTTCTTACAGGAGTATGACTCCAATTACTGTTATTTTGATGTGACTTTGAAGTTTAATGTGACCACCGTATTTCAGTTTCCAAGATGCAGTGCTGTATAAGTGCCAGTTTTCTTCGATGTTCAAATGTAGCAAATGTCTCTTTTGTGGTCATCGATATGCTTCACTGCACTGTATCCTTTTAGCTCACATGCGCTGATTTTCTTCTTCAGTGATTGCGAGCAGGTAGGTCCATGACTCACATATTGAATGTGTTGAAATAATGTTGATTGATATATGTCGGTAATGCAGTTTGTGTATGTTGTTCTCTCATGATGTACATCAAATGTTTTCTGTTATTATATAAAGAAGTGTATACAAAAATGTATAAGAAGAGTATGAACATATATGTTTGTACTGTTGCAGATTTTTGTGGCATCATTAGGATATGCTAGTGAAAGTTCATGCTACAGAATACCTCCTTCGGATACGGAAATTTGTCAAAGGCAAGTTAAAAAACAATAAACATGCATTCATTCCCCCAATAGTCTTTCCTCTTCAGCCCTAGGGTGTAGAGTGTAAGGAACATTAGAAGCATATTTTAATTTGGGGAAATAAGATATACTGCTTTCATATAGTCATAGAAGTAAACATTAAGATACACGCAGATGTTGATAGAAGTTTTGATAAGACAGTTATTGGCGCATTTAGAATCCTGGTCGATGAAGGAACAAACTGTTTTCATGATCACGTGTCACTGCGATTATTCTGGTTTATTACACATGTGTAGTTTCAGAAGGGGTTCCGAATGTAATTAGTAATCCCGCATACTACATTCGAAACACAGCTACGGGCGATTTGGAATCAGACCGTCTTGCGTTAGCTTCCATACAATGGTATGAGTGCCGGGCTTTTATAAAGATATGGCAAACTACTGAACATAAACTTGACCAGGAATCACAAAAAGCCCCAAAAAAATACTGGGGTTGACTGAAACATCCTGTAAATTATATGCAACTAACTTTATTTAAGCCTGTCGTATCCTGTGTGGAGAATGAATATTGTTACTTTATCTTTTCGGTTTAGCAGGGCTGGCAACATGCATCATCTTTCTTGTGGCCTGGATGCTCTGAGTTCCACTTGGTTCTATGATTGCTTCATATAAATAGTTTGGCCACATAATTATACCTAATCTAATCATATATCTAATAGTTTTCGGTGTTACAATGAAGCTATATCTTGTTATGTTTGTTTCTTCATTTAAATACATAAATATTTGGTACATAGGGCTGCTCCGGAAGTGAAAAGCTGTGGTATCTATACTACTGCCAGTGATGTCTTCTGCTTTGGGCGTCTTATCAGGGAAGTCATCACAGTTTTTGACCATTTTCTAACAGAAGAGGGACCCGTGTGCTTCAATGATTCAGTTGTAAGTTGCTCATAACTAATTTTTAAGTTTTTGCCTATGATTTGTATGAAGGTTTCCACTCAGGCACTGAAAAATGTGCTGCAACAACTGATCTTGCGGATGCGTCCAACAGAATACTGTTGGATTTCTTAATGTTTCAGCTTCTTGAACTCAAGATAAGTCCAATCCTCCTTAGTTGGCTCGCTGCAGCTCTCTTCCATCGGAAAGTAGTTTTTTTAGATGTAGCCTATCAGTTGGACTTCTGAGCCAATAACAATATATCCTGGCCTGCCACAGGGATCACCATTATCTCCGGTGCTGTTCAACGCCTTTACTGTGAGAATCACTGGTGAGAATATCATAGGACCGGAAAGGACTATTGTCGTATGCCGACGAAGTGTTGTTGTATCGTCAGGATAAGGATTGGGATAGGGTTGCTGTGGATCTACAAACAGAACTCAATCGCTTAACCACGTGGTGTGTTGAAGCTGGTGCAAAGGTCAACCCAACGAAGGCAGCAGTGACACTGTTCTCTTTGAACAGCCATATTGTCAATACTCCAATACCAACTGTACATCTGTGTTTAGAGGCTGTGGAAAGAACGCGGGCAATGAAATACCTGGGGATTTGATTTGATCGAAACCTTGCTTATACTGTGCACATTGACCAGGTGATAATAAAGGCCAAGCGGGATTTTGCCTGCGATGCCGGTGATGGAGGCGTCATACTGTGAGCAGCGCCATCTATGTCTTCTTTATGAGGGTCTGGTCCTGTCTGTTTTTGAATATACAATGGCGATTCTCTCAGCCATAAGCAGATGGAAAGGATGGGGATGATATAAAACGTGTTATACTAGTGTGTGCAAGAGATACAGCATGTAGGGCGATGCGCTACCTTTTTTATTCTCCAACCATGGGGACAGAATACAAATCTGTCAAGCATGGACCTACCTCAAAGTGAACGCAAACACACAACATCCACTGCAAAGTGGAATTAAGAAGGTAATGTGCAGCAGGATAAACAAAAGTAGATAGTTGTGAATGGGTCCAGCCGAAGACTTCAATAGGTGTGTTCACTTGAGGACTTAGAACCTGGTGAGGAGTGGGTACAAGTGCCAGCAGAGTTTTGTACGTCCTTTTCAATTTGCATACAATTAGACAGAAAATGCAGACAAGAAAATCCGGCTGATGTGGAGACGGAAGTACAAGCTTTGATCTTAGAGAATTCTTAGAGGGTGATGCTGTCATTTCCACAGTTGGGTCGGTCATTCGCAGCGTGAGAAGTTCATGGGCCTTTACGACTCAAGCTGCAGGGAGAATTGTGTAGATTATGGTGCTTTTGCCTTGACTACAAGTAGCCTGACTATGGAAGTCATGGCAGTAAGTAAAGCAATTACATTGCTCATGACACAGACTTTCACTCGGGCATGTGTCCTTAGTGACTCAATGAGTATGTTCAGGAAGATAGGGATGGGGTGGGTCCGAAGACAGTGGCTGTAGTCTCTGGAGCGATCACGGCAGGCAAAGATTAATTTCATTTTAGTGTCAGGGCATGCTGATGCCCAAGGAAATGAGCAGGCTGACAGGCGTGCAGGTAAGGCTACTGTGGAGGGCGGCGAGCCATGGACCAGGCTGATATACTGAATGCTCTACGAGAAGTAAGTCGTTTTCGAGAACCAATTGATGACTGTGAATCTAAATCCATTGTCAGACTGCGCGAACACCAAGTTAAATGAAGTGTTGGCAAACATGAACACTACGCAGGAAGCCAAAGAAGATTAATACACCAACACAGAACTGGTGTTGTTAGCCGCTCCACACTGCGGAATTTACTGAGGAGGGGATCTGAGCATTTATGGACAGAATGGTTCGATGTGCATTGAAGATTATATATCGACTAACTAACAGACTTTCTTGACAATCATACAATTGTTACTTATAATGATAAACAAATGTCATTGCTGCTGCTGCTGCTGCTGCTGCTGCTGCTGCTACTGCTGCTGCTGCTGCTGCTGCTGCTGCTTCTTCTTCTTCTTCTTCTTCTTCTTCTTCTTCTTCTTCTTCTTCTTCTTCTTCTTCTTCTTTTCTTCTTCTTCTTCTTCTACTTCTTCTTCTTCTTCTTCCTCTTCTTCTTCTTCTTCTTCTTCTTCTTCTTCTTCTTCTTCTTCTTCTTCTTCTTCTTCTTCTTCTTCTTCTTCTTCTTCTTCTTCTTCTTCTTCTTCTTCTTCTTCTTCTTTTCTTCTTCTTCTTCTTTTCTTCTTCTTCTTCTTCTTCTTCTTCTTCTTCTTCTTCTTCTTCTTCTTCTTCTTCTTCTTCTTCTTCTTCTTTTTCTTCTTCTTCTTCTTCTTCTTCTTCTTCTTCTTCTTCTTCTTCTTCTTCGTCTGTTGCCCTTGAAATAATTAGTGGAGTATAGGTTCACAACATCTCACATCAAATCCTTTATATTTCACTTGCAGTGTGATTGGATGCTGGCTGATTGTGTTGTCTATGGTGTGAGATAACCAGTCCCAGACCACCCTCTTTAGTTAATCGCCATTTCACGATATACATAGGAGATCTACTGTTCTGACTTCTTCTTTGAGGCTTGGGTAACACAGGGGCGTCTTCCTGTTTGCATTGGTGCATTATGTTCCGAACGTTTCTGAACATTATTACTGTTTACTTCGAAATATCGTGACGTGTACATCCAGGTGAGTGATGTGAAACTCAACTGCGAATTCTGTCAAACCATTCGGAGCGGAGATTGCCGGTTGTGATTTTCTGTAGCCTGTTCACTGGTGTTACGTATGATCTCACGTGTGCCGCTGATCCTCTGCTAATAATGCAAGGGCACTAAAGGAATCGTGTATTCGGATATTTCATTTGCTTGGTCTGCCTCATTTATTGAGGGTAAGCTGATGACAAAAGACCAATTTTTTCATTGATGTGTTCAACTTACTGACATCTTTGCTGTCATGACAGTCGATAGTTTGTTACATTGTGCTGCAAACAAGGCACAATAACGACAACCCATGGTGGGGATGAGGGATGGCGTTATACCTCTTCATAGCAGAAAGCCAGGTCGGAATTGTAGAGGCCATGTGTTGCCCATGCAGCATTATCCCTTTCTGGAACTGCCTAGTTTACTTTAGAGAAAGTCTGGAACAAGACAAGCTGCCGGATCAGCAAAGCAATGCCCTGCCCTGTCATGACATATAGTCTTTAGGCTGCATTTCCTCCCACTAAGATCAGGCTTGCACCCCCCCCCCCCCCCCCAATTTCAGCTCTTCCGCACGAAAGCCGTTGACACAATGTGAGGTGTCTGATATGGCGAGAGCTGACATTTACTTATGACTTATTCCCATCCTTACTATACCCGAGAGCTGAAATACTGCTGAAATATGTTACAGTCAACAGGCACATTAGACCTTGCTGACTGTAGATATCACCTGAACCAACTCATTGACTCCTGTGGGACAGTTGAGGTGACTAGGAGGCCTCAGATGGAACACATCGTTGATGAAATTAGAAGGTAGCTGTTTTTGTATTTGTTTTGTTTATTTATTTTTATTATTATTGTTTTTAATTTTTACAATTTACAAAACACTGATCAGACCAGTTGTGCTGTATGGCTCTGAAACCTGGAGTACAACGAAAGGAGACGAAGCCTTGCTACAAACCTTTGAGAACAAAATTTTAAGACGCATCTTTGGACCCTTAGGGATACACAAAGTGGAGAGTGGAAAAGCAGAAGTAACAAAGACATTTATGATCTGTTTAAGTCCCCGCTAATCACTGGTATCATGAAGGCTAATAGACTACAATGGCTGGGGCATATAGAAAGAATGGAAGATAATAGGGAAACAAAACTCGCTTACACTCAGGAAATAGATGACCGTAGACCCCGAGGTAGACTAAGAAGACGGTGGAGAGATAATATATATACAGACCTACAAGCACTTGGAATCAGCGACTGGCAAGAGAAGGTCAACCAGAGAGACGAATGGAGACGGATTGTATCTGCAGCAAAGAACCTCAATGGCTCGGAACGCTGAAGAAGAAGAAGATGGTTTAAAATGATTCTTAGTCTAATATGTATGTTTTACTTTGAAGACATAATTGTAATTTGTTGCATACGTTACTTTTTCACGTTGTGCTTCTCTAACCTGTTAAATGTGTTATGATTGTACGTTGTGCCTCTATAATCTACTAAACTTCTTGCTTTCATACTCTGCCTCTCTGGTACATGTCTTATGTTTTCTTGCTATACTGCTCAAATCTGAGAAAGTCTTATGTTCCAACGCTGTTCTTTTCTCGCAAGCTAAAGTAAATGTGCCTCTCTGCTGAAGGTATTTATGGCGAAGTCAGTAAACCGCTTGTCTCGTGTCCACTATGGGCCTCTGAGCAACCAAATTAGAGAAGCACGGTGTGACAACATTAGACATTAACCAGGTCAGAGAGGCTAGCAGTGATTAAAAGGCAGGAGGGTCTAATTCTTTGCACCGGAGTTTCTATCCATACAGCTCGGTCTCTCTTTGCAGAGCAGCTAAGTGCCCGCCGATACCGTGACCATGAGCACGAATCCAGCAGCGTCTATCACGACCCGAGAGGTTTCTGCAAAGATTACATTCACAAACCGAATGATGGATTACTTAAACAAACCCACGACCTTCAGAAGACGAGTCCAGAGAATCAACCATTTGCTACGCAGTCCTCCAACAGAAAGGCGCGGTGTGAAGACATACGACAGTCAATAGATCAGAGACCTACAGTGAACTCAAAGCAGACGGATCACAGTATCATAATAAAACATCTTTATTATTCCGGTACAATGGCGACAATTTAGTGGTGTTTTCTTCACACGACGTTTTTTGTGTTTTTCTGGGGTGGATGTGCTATTATTTCGTATTCGTTTTCGGAAGTTGTTTACGAGAAACCACAGAAGGCAGGCGGTGGATGCAATTTTGAGGGAAGCCGACAGATAGTTGTTGGTTATGGTCTCAAGTTTCGCAGCGGTTAGCAGAAGATCTCTATAAAGGGACATTGACTACCGTCACCCATCAGTATCATCACTGTCAGGAAGAAAACCAACGACAAACTACATTCTTTAAGGTTGCCAAGTTTAATGCCTAATACCGATCATCACAAGAAAAGGACAAGGACCCTGAAATTAGCAACATGGAATGTGCGGACGTTAAGCGACGACGGAAAATTAGATAACATCAAACAAGAAATGGAAAAAGAGAAAATTAATATATTAGGAATTTGCGAGACGAGATGAAAAGGGGAAGGAATTACGAAGGAGAGGACTGTAAGATTGTTATTCTGGGGGAGAAGTACGAAAAAGAGGTATAGCCATTATGTTGTTGTTGTTTGTCCATCAAGAATGATGATGACCATTCATTTCATCACGTGGGGTTGAAAGTATGGAGCGGTGAGTTCCAATATTGCTGATAATGCCTATTTTGGTTCGAAATGTTCTTTGACAGTATGGGCAATTAATGCTTGACGTTCTATGAGGAGGATCTCCTGCAGTGGTGTTTCTGTCCAGCCTTTTCTTCACAGCTCTTGCAGTCCTGGTTGCATCGCAATAGATTGCACCCTTGCGTGATGTACGCCAGGAATTTCGGTCTTTGGCAGCAGTCTCCCAGGTGTCATGATGAGTTCCAAAAGCTTGCAGTGAGATTTTCAGAGTGTCTTTAAAGCGTTTCCTCTGGCCACCTTGGGAGCGTTTACCACGAGTTAAGTGACTAGCCCAGCGAATCTGATTCTTCATTAGTAGAGTGTGGATACTGGGCAGGGACGCTCTTTCTAGGACTTGAATTTCTGGGATCTTGTTTTGCAATTTAATCTTCAATAGCTTCCTAAGGCCGACTGTGTGGAAGTGGTTTAATTTTCTGGTGTGTCGCTGATAAACAGTCCAGGTTTCACGCGAATATAGCAGTGCGGATAATACAACTGCTTTGTAGACTTTCAGCTTTGTTTGCAGGCTTATTCCATTTCTGTCCAACACATTCTTATATAGTCTGCCAAAGGCTGCGCTGGCTTTGGAGATTCTTGCATTCACTTCATCATCAATTGTGGCAGCTTGTGACACAGCGCTGCTGAAATAGATGAATTTGTCCACAACACTTAGGCTGTGACAATTAACTTTGATATTCGGCACAGTGTGATTAATCCATGGAGCTGGCTAATACATAACTACAGTCTTCTTCGAGTTGATATTGAGCCCAAAGTTGGCACAGGCTTATGCGAAAACTGAAACATTGTGTTGCATGTCTGCTTCTGAGTTGGCATAGAGAGCGCAATCATCAGCAAACAGGAGCTCTCTGACGGTGTCGCTGTTAGTTTTGTTTGGTTTTAGCTTTCAGATTTCTGAGGTTGAACCACTTTCCATCCATACGGTAGTTGATGTCTATTCCAGTGTCATTGTTCTCGAAGGCATTCGTCAACATAGCTGAAAACATGAGGCTGAACAGTGTTGGTGCCAGGACACATCCTTGCTTCACTCCATTGGTGACAGGAAAGGGTTCAGACAGTTCACCATTTTCCTGTACTCTTGCCTGCATGCCGTCATGAAATAGCCGCACTATTTGGATAAACTTTGTGGACAGCCATATTTCGCCATAATCTTCCACAGTCCTTGTCTGCTGACTGTATCAAAAGCCTTGGTAAGGTCAATTAAAGTGGAGAACATTTCGAAGTTTTCTTCCTGACATTTCTCTTGCAGCTGCCTTGCAGCGAAAATCATGTCAACAGTTCCTCGTTCTTTTCTGAAGCCACATTGACTCTCAGGAAGAAGACCTGAGCTGTGAGGCGGTTGAGAAGTATACTGGCGAGTATCATCCCTGCAATTGAGAGCAAGGAGATGCCTCGGTGATTGTCATAAGATTGGCGGTTCCCTTTACGTTTGTAATGGTGGACTATTGACGCGTCCTTGAAATCTTGTGATCTTGTGGCATGGTCTCGTTCACCCATATGTTTGTTGGGATGGAGTCAGGACCAGGCGCCTTACCGCTGGAAAGTTGCTGGATGCCTTTGTTTACTTCGACTATGGCTGGCAGGTCATCAAGTGTATCATTAGTGGGAACTTGAGAAAGGCAGTTGATGGTTTCATCATCGAAGAAAAGGGTTGCATTTAAGATGTTGCTGAAATGCTCTGCCCAGCGTTTAAAGATTTCTTTATTATCGGTGACCAATGTTCCCTCATCTGTACTGAGGAGGGGAAGTATGCCTGGTGATGTAGGACCATAGACCGCTTACAGTCAGCCGTAGAAGCTTTTCATATCGTGTTTGTCTGCAAGGCCTTGTATTTCACCAGCTTTGTTGCTCAGCCAGGAGTTCCGCATGTGCCGAAGTTTCTGCTGCACTACTCTCCGAATGTTATTGAAAGCATCTTTTTTGCTGTTGACTTCGAGTCATTCAAATATGTACTGAGAAGAAGATGTTTTTCAGCCAGAAATTGGTTGATGTCTTCGGAATTTTCATCAAACCAGTCTTTATGCTTTCGGGGGGGGGGGGGGGGGGGGGGGGGGGGGGGGCTGGACCGAGGATTTCCATAGCAGTGTTGTTAATTATGTTCTTTAGGGCTATCCACTCTGTTTCCGCATCCTGTTTAGCTGCAGCATTGGGCTTGAGGCGGTCTTACAGCATATTTTCAAATGACAGCTACATTGTTGTACTGTTTAGGCGTGTGGCATTTTATTTTATTTTTTTTTCATGTTTACCCCTTGAAGGTGGTTTGGTGTGTATGATTATTTTTGAGACAATGAGACAGTGATCTGTCAAACATTCGGCACTACACATGGATTTTGTCACTCGAACGTCTTGTCTGTTACTCCTCCTGACGATAACATAGTCAATGAGGTGCCAATGTGTCGAGCGAGGGCGCATCCATGATGTCCTATTTCTCATGGGAAGAAGGACAATTATGTTGGTGATCAGGAGATTGTGCTCGGAAAAAGTCTGAAGAAGGAGGAGTCCATTGCTGTTACAATTTCCGACTCCGTGCTTTCCAATAATGCCACTCCAAGAAGACATTGAAGTCCCCAAGGATTATAAGTTTCTCTTCTTTTTGAACAGATGTTAATACATTGTTGCAGGTCCTCATAGAACTTGTTCTTGACGTCATCTTCATTAGTCATGGTTGGTGCGTAGGCACTCACAATCGTTGCATGCTTCCTTCCGTTCAGCAGGGGCAGCTTTATCTGTATAGCCTCCAGAAATCCAAATAGTTTGCCAACCAGGGAAGACGTAATTGTCGTATTTTATTTTATAATATATGTCGTCCCTGGGGTGAGGGGAATCAACATCGACATCCTTTTAACCCCATATCACTATCTTGAGGATCTTCTTGATTTCTGTCCACAAAACCCCGTCGGTCCCTGGATCCCTCCCTCTCTCTCTCTGTCAATACTGTATCAAGCCCCCTCTCATTCTTTTCCCAAAACACACTAAACAACACTGGCTCTAACAAAACAACAATTTAGTTTAATAGAGAAAAGTGTCGTGTATGTGCAAAGTGTATGAGTAGAATGTCTGTCGTATAATCTAGTGTGTATGCAGAATCAGACCGAAGAGCCAAGGAGCACAGTCTGCTTCATCATCGTACTGGCCATACCAAAACACCATATCAGGGACAGAAAACCTCACCCAAGTGATGTGTCTCTCAGGCCAAGTGTCGACTTCTTCAGATAGCTCGTGAACAATCAGGATGCTTGGTCTTCAATAGTGGAAACCGTCCAATATTGATCATCTATTTAACACACAGTGTAACTACTCTGTTCATTAAAGTTCTGTGATCAGAGAATCATACAACTATTGTTACTGTCACTTTGGAAAACTTAAATGTTCGTATTTCACTTTTTGTAAGATTTCCCTAATGTTAATACACAATGTTACTGTTCCAGGGAGTTATTGTTAATAGTGTTCCTGGTACAAGTGTTATTTTCAGTGTCCTGAATTTAATGTGATGTAACTATCACTTAATAACCACTTATAATCATCATGCCATCTGGGTTATGGGCCCAGTGCAAAAGCCTCTCAGTACACTCTGCCTTCAATATTAGAGCCATGACTTTCTATGACCTTGTTGCTAGCTTCTTGGTAGAAAAACGTGGACCAATTGAGTGGAACCTGTTGAATAGAGAACACACCTGGTGAGAGCAACTCGATTCTGACCTTTATTAGGTGAGTGAAGGCCACCGGCCGCACTCAGAAAAAATAACAGAGAACCAAACTCTGTCATAAGGCCGAGGAGCTCATCACTTCGTTCTGAGTCATGGCAAGATAAGGAAAGACTAAAGGAAACGGGTAGAAACCCAGCAGATGCCCTACTGGAAGATCCTACCATTTCACATTCCCTTCATCCCCACCAAACCATCCTCAATCTCCCTAAATATCATCCCACTACATTGTCCTTAACTCACTGAGTTAAATGATATCTCACACCAGCAAGTTTAAGCTACGCGATAGGCTACTGTTGCCGACGCTCCTACAATCCGTTCTATCACCGCACAGTACTGCACTCTATTCCTAAGAATAATCTAAGTTGGATATGATTAATTGAATACCATATAGTTATTCCTGTTGTAGATGGAGACTATGAAATCACAGACTGGATCGATGTCCGCCGAATATACATCAACACTAGACACTATAGTCTTTCTCTAAAAAAAAGCAACTAGGAATACTGCACTGGTCCGTAGCACTTCACAACTTTTGGTCGACTAACCCAAAGTCGTTTATCTTAACCGTTTTTATACTGGGTATAAATGACGTCACTAAACTGTCTAGACGCTAGACCGTCTAGAATCTATTTTTCGATTCCTGTTTAGACTGGGTGGAAACAACCCGCCGTCTATTTTGCTTTCATCTGGGAACCTGTTTCCCGTACAACAAAAGTCTTGCCCGCCTGTGAACCAGAGAATAATTTCCCCACATCACAAGAACTAGCCGACCTCTGCCCAGACATTCCGTCTATCACATCAAAGAATGGCTGCGGCCTTGCAGACGGATGGCGCTATAGTCTCTCCTCAAGCAACAGCATATTAAAGAAATGCCGACCGTGTGTAGACATTTGTCGCGACTTTCTGTCATCGATTGAAACCTTCAAGTTTTTAATGTGACAGTAATGGCAAATCCCACACCAGACTGGCGTGTTTCCTCGCTTTTCCTTCCAGTCCAGAAAAATGTGTAGCCTGCACCTATTTCACAAATTTGTCCTTCTTCTGCGAGTCGTGTCTCGCTCAATGCTGCAATGTCGATGTTGTACCTCCCCGACTCTCTCCTAATCAATGCTGTTCGTCCGACGCGCTGTCTCTATCAAGTAGGGTGCGTACATTCCAAGTTCCGATTGTCAAGGGAATATGGTTTGCTCTTTTAGCTGTACCTGTTTTTACTTTGTTTGCATATCGACCGCAGTATAGGGTACCCACCAACCGCGGCTAGCTGGTTAGATAATGATGGAGCAAACAATGTTTAGGGCACTCTTTCTAGCCCGTTCCTCATGCTATGGAGGTGAGCAGTGCTTTCCTATAGAAGGCTGCTCAGTCATTCAGGGAGCTGCCGAATCCCACTGCTGCTCTGGTCAGTAGAAGACGACCATATGGCCTGAGCCGCCTGTGTGCAAGTCTTCGTTTACGACTGCCAGCGTACCCACGCCTGCCGCTTCGCCGCTCGCCCATCGCCACAGGCTTGCAAGTGATATATGACGTTGGATGAAGAATAACTTGCACGATGAACTGTATTAAAGTGAGGAAGAGTTGCGCAATTTGACGATGTCACTCTCTCGCTTGAGTCCATCTGAGTCCAGTGGCAAAACAAATCAAGACGACTGGAGACGAATACAGTTGCAGTGGATGACCAGCGCGCTCTACGTGCCTTGCCGTGCTCATGACGTTCCACACCGCTTTGCAGGTAAACGCCGTCTTGCCCGTTGAATCATCAATGATTTCTTCTGCGCAGTCTTCCGCTGGTTTAGCCAACATGTCATAGCTGTTGGCCGGAAGGGGTGGGGTGCGCTGTCGCATACTGACAGCTACTAGGAGCCCCAGGCATGAACTGGATGTCAGGCTTGGACCATCCCCTGAAAATGACAGAAAGTCATCCTTATCAAAGGTATTACTAATGCCTGACATCACAGCCCCCCCCCCCCCCCCCCCCCCCACCCCCCACCCCCCCCCCCCCCCAAGTAGCCATTATTTTGGATCGGCAAGGATCAAAATCTGTTCAAGGATATTGAGCTGTGTTAGACAGCGTTCTATTAGTAAAATTAATCGGCAGACATTTTAACATAAACTTCATTTAAATATATGCTTCAACATGTGAATGCAGTAAAGATAGTATAGAGGAATTCTATAATGACATGGAGCCTGCTTTGAAGAAATGTAAAAAAACAATATCAGAAATAAATATCATAATGGGTGACTTAAATGCAAAAGTAGGAAATCAAGGAGATGGATGCACAGTAGGCAATCATTGTTTTAGGAGAGCGAAACGAAAGAGGCTACAGACTTGTAGAATGGGCAAAAGAGCAGGAAGTGAGTGTAGGAAATACCTGGTTTAACCAACAACCTACAAGATTATGGGCATGGAGGATGCAGACATCAGGATAGATTACATCCTGATTAGCAGAAGATTTCGAAATGGGTAAACAATCGCAAAAACAGTTCCCAATGTAGACTGTTACAGTGATCACACATTAATTTCAGGCACATTGAGGCTAAAGTTAAAGAAAGTCAAGTATACAACATGAAACACTAAATGTGATTTGCCCACATTAAACATGATAAAATATGACACCAAGAAGACGGTGGAGAGATAATATATATACAGACCTACAAGCACTTGGAATCAACGACTGGCAAGAGAAGGTCAACCAGAGAGACGAATGGAGACGGATTGTATCTGCAGCAAAGAACCTCAGTGGCTCGGAACGCTGAAGAAGAAGAAGAAGAAAACATGACAAAGAAATACAAGACACTATTAATATAGAAGTAAAGATCAGATTTGGTATATTGTCTGATCTAGAGCTCCTAATTCAAGATGTGGATGATCAATGGGAAATGTTGAAGAATTCAATCAGTTTGGCTGCAGAAACAACTATTCCAAATTTAAAGAATGTGGGTCGTAAGAAATGGTTGACTGAAGAAATTTTACAACTAATGGAAACAAGAAGACACAACAAAATTAATCCTGCCAAGTATAAAGAAATTCACATAAAAGTCAGAACGTTATGTAAGGAGACAAAAGAAGCATGGCTTGAGAAAAATTGCATAGAAATTAAAGAACAACACAATTGTAAAAATACCAATTTAATGCAGAAAAGAATTCCGGAGCTTAATAATCAAAGAACATGTACATTAACAGGGTGCCTAAACACAAAAGATGGAAAAATCATAATAAAAAAAAAGATCATATTTAACAGTATGGTCAGATTATGTGAAAAAACCTTTATGATGATACCAGAAAACAGTATGATATTCGGAATAATAATGAAGAACCATTAATTTTGAAGATGGAGTTTCAGAATTCTCTTAACCATATGAAAACTGGCAAAATCACCGGTTCTGACAACATCACAACAGAAATCATCAATGCCTTAGAAGAATATGGAATATACCATGTCACCAGACTGCTGAACACAATATATGATACTGAAGATATACCTCATGAATTATATAATTCTGTATTTATTGATATATATATATATATATATTGATTTACAGAGAAGCGGCTGGCCGAGAGGCTAGAACGCCGGACTCTTATTCGGGTTCAGGCCCCGGTGAGGACCGGGATTTATTTAAAAAATCCACCTGGACTTCCAGTAATAAAATTTCCCCTGGTCTCTGGGTAGTGAGATCGGACGCCCGTGTGTATTGTAGCGCACGTAAAAAACATCCCTTGGGAGTTGGAAATCGAAAAAAAGAGTAGCCTAACGGCGCTGCCCGGGCAAAATTTCGAGTTAAAAATAATATACCCAAAGTATTTCAGGATCCTCGCCGATGCAACGGAGTTCGTGCATTGAGCTGAGTTTCTCCAGACTCATGTTTGAGTTAGGAGGAAAAAACGGAGCACTTATGGGTTAAACCGTGTGCTGTGATGTTGATCCAACGACTAAACTAAACTAAACTAAACTCGTATTCGGGAGACCCGGGTTCGATCCCTCGGTAAAGTGTGGGATTTTTTTCTGTCGGGGGCAAAAAGAAAATCCTAACCTGCACAGTTCGCGGCGACTGCACTAGCCAGGCGGCCTTTATTCCTCAGGCTCAAAACCCCTCTGCCACACACCGCAAGCTACTATTATATTGGCAGTAAATGTAAATGTAAATGACAGCATTTATTTATTGCAATCCCAAAGAAATCAGGAGCCTTGTAATGTGATCAACATCGAACAATTAGTATAATGAGTCACATCACGAAGATTTTGCTAAGAATTATCATGCAAAGAGTTAGGAAGAAAATACAACCTGAAATAGGAGAAGAACAATGCGGGTTTGTAGAAGGCAAGGGTACAGTAAATGCTGTTTACTGAGAACCGTAATCGAACGTTCTATAGAAATAAACAAAGATCTACATCTTTGCTTTATTGACTGCACAAAGGCTTTCGATGTCAACATGATACAGATGCTTGAAGATCTACAAATGACATAATTCGCGGTGACCGTCGGGTAACACTAGAAAGAATTTTTCCATGTTATCCAGATGGGTGTATCGGACGCGGGATATCTTGCTTATGATTGAAAGGTTTTCCGGAAGGTTGTTATGGGAGCGAGGCTCTGCAAAGGACATGCTACTGAATGAATGAATGTCCATTAGTAAAGGAAGTGACCAGACCATGATTAAAGACATGGTTTATTTAAAGGTTTGTGCACGGTGCATATTGTGTGGAGTCAATGCGGCTAGCAAGCGGCCAGTCCGCTTTGCGTCAACCAGTGAGGACTGACCTACTTAGCTTCGTCACAACAACATACCCAACATCGGGCAGTGCTAACATCCACTGTTGAATCACCATAAACAGTACTCAAGCGTTCGTGGATGAGAATCGGGGTCTCGCCTTCAGCATTGAGGATTTCTGTGACATTACGTTGCTTTAACCGAACTTCCGTCATAGATTAAAAAACAATAGGTAGCATTGCTTATTCACCGCCCCTCGTTCTTTCAAATAAGAAGGAATAATTGTTATTAGTCAAATCAACGTTGGACTTAGAGAAGTACGAGACCATTCACATCAATTAAAGATATGATTGTCGACTTAGAACATGCAGGCGTTAATGTTGTTGTTGTGGGT
Organism: Cepaea nemoralis; assembly: GCA_014155875.1. Lineage (NCBI taxonomy): Eukaryota > Metazoa > Mollusca > Gastropoda > Stylommatophora > Helicidae > Cepaea > Cepaea nemoralis. The sequence goes on along the minus strand of JACEFZ010024056.1, from coordinate 73,167 downwards.
TGTTTTTACCTGCGTGGTTCGTCCACCACCAATCGGTTGAGGGCCTTTCGTTAAAACTTGTTCTATTGTTATATTGTGTGTGCGGACCATCTGTGTTCACTAAACCTTGGTAGTAAGCTATTTTTCGATTGCGCGTGGAATATATGTTTAATATTAATATTGACGCTTTCGTTGGCATATAATCTGTAGTCAATATGACCGATACCAATTAATACTATGGTATGACTTGTGTCCTAATGGTTGGTTGTTCACTTTTACTATCTCCAATTAGAGTATAATCTTAGAATAAGGATAATAATAAAGATTATAACCCATAGAATTAATTATTCTTACATATAGACTACAACACAGAGTTGTACGAGGGTAGGTCAGAAATTATGCACCACAATTATTATCTCGTTAACGTTAATAACATAGAAATGAAATTTTGTCACAATGTTTATACACATGTGCAGGAAACATTTCTACTTCTCAACATATTATTGGCACCTTGCCGTATTGACATACGATAGTTTGTAACATCGTGCTCCAAAAAGGCAAAATAACTACAACCCATGGCGGTGGCGAATGAGACTGGTAAGGCCAATTCGCGCTGTAAATGTTAGTCCACAGTGGATGCATGTGAACACATGGTCATTTCCATCATCATGCACCATCTTACTACTCGAACGCTCGGTGTGTGACTTATCTGCAATCATTTTCTTCTTTGTCTTTATTCCATTTCTGATATTTACCCTACATGCAACACGTTCAGCGGCGACTTGCTCCCAATGTGCTTTATCAATGCCTGTATTAATCATGTCCCGCTTACACACATCTTTTCAACATACCACATTCAGTGTATACATTGTTTCATTAGTCAGTGTGCATGATTATAAAAGTGATGTTTCAATCTGTACCAAAATTAGACGTGGCATGTGTAATGATCACACTGGATTAATACCTATTGTCATTTTCTCAGGTTGCTTTCTGACCTCAATTCTGAATACAGCAGTCTCTTTAACGTCGTGCCTGCTCCGGAAACAGATGACAGTAAACATTTAGGTCCTGAAAACGCAGCAGCTCAGGAGGAAGACTTACAGTCACAAACGATGCCTAAACAGATTTGTGAGCCATGTAATGACAGAGACAGTATGCATGAATGTCTGTGCGATGAGTATCAGAACCACATTTATATTAACAATAACGTGTCTAACCAATCAGCAGAATATACGACAGCGATTGATATTGTATCAAATAGTTGTGTACAGACAGAGAGGAGAAACAACTGTGTGTTCAATACTGCAGGTCATGGACAAGACGAAAGACTGTACATGACAATAGACAGTATACAATGCGTGGCTGCAGGCATCTCTCAACACATGGCTACAGACAGTCTTACTATTCAGAAACAACCCATAAGTTGCGTAAACGTGAATTTACGGGATCAGCCAGAAAATTTACAAATACTACAGCAGATGGCAACAAATGGGCGTGAAAACTCGCAAGTACTTCAGAATGTGCTAACAAATGAAAGTGAACACAACAGTGCAGAAAGCCAGACATTAGTCAAGAGAACTTTCGGTGTGAAAAATGCGGACCAACAAAACTCTGCGAATGTGTATGATAAACTGACGCCTTCAGATATTGGCTATGTAACATTCGTATATACCGCTCTGAATGATAGTAATGAAATTTTTGTGTAACACTAAACTTGTGCGTAATATTAAACATATAAATAGAACTAAATTTAATTTGTAAGCTAACTTTGATTGATTGATTTAGGAACCGACATCACAGCATTCGGGACATTCCCATAAGCGCTCCGTCCCCATCCTCAGCAGCCAGCGAAGAGTTCCAACACTAATAGTTCCAGTAGCAATCTGATTATATGTCCGTCTCGCCTTTCCTCTGAGCGTCGAGCGTCGGCCAGATCCCCTCGTCACTCCTCGCTGTCTCATTCTTACCAGACTATGGTGATCCATTTGCTCCTCCAAGGTGTACACATGCTCCCACAATGCCGCAACCACGTCTGCCTTGTCATGCATCAATACTCCACCAAGTTTTGCCAAGCCAGCCAATCTGTCCGCCTGTTCATTCCGGCATGCCCCGGAGAAAAGATCCAGGTGATGCTTGCTACCCGTGACCTCCGAAGTGAAGCAAGCCAATCTGCACGAAGCCTACATGTCCTCACCATCCTCAGCATGCTTTCTGAGTCAGTTACAATCACAATGTGTGTATGTATCGTGTTCTCCATCCAGCGGAAAGCTGCACTGACCGCCTCCACCTCCATTCTTAAGCTAGATGTTGTGGCATCATACGCCAGGCTCTCCTGCACCAAACGTCGACCATTAGCTTTTGCTAAGAATCCCCAGGAACTTCTCCTACCTCTCAAAACTGAACCATCCGTGTAGATAATCACATCACCCGGGCGAGCATTATCCTGAATTAGTTGCTGGATTTCCACTTCCGTGGCCCCTGCTGGCCACTCCCTGCACTCCCGGCCCAATGTGATTATAACTCTGCACAAGTCTGACTGCTCCGCTGGCACTCTGACCCACTCCTCTCCTCGCCTAATGTTCTCCAAGGGGCACACCTGTCTGATCGTATCCTCCGCCTGAGTCATCCATGATTTCCCTCTTATCAGTCTCTGACCCTTAACTTCGTCCAGCGCGTCATGCAACGGGTGATCTGTGTCTGCAGCTACTCTGAGGTATGCCTTCGCCTGCATCACCTTGTGCCTACCAGCAACAGTCGGCAGACCAAGGATGTAACGCATACACACTACTGGAGTGTCTCTGGTGCATCCCAGAATGACCCGCATAGCTTCGTTCTGTATGCGCTCTAATTTCACCAGCTGACTCTTTGAGACAGTGAGCAGTCCTAGTCCATAATCAATCACTGAGAGGATCAAGTGCTGGTATAGTGTGAAGAGCATTCTCTGCTCTGTGTCCATTGCAGCCATAGTTTTAAGTGCATTGAGTCCCTTTTGAGATCTTGTCACAACCGTCTCCACATGGTCCTTGAAGGACAGACTCCTGTCAAATGTGATTCCCAGATACTTCAGTTTGTTCTCTCTGTTGACGCTTCTACCATCTATCGTGAGGCAAATTACCGTGAAACCTTCCTCCTCATTGTATAATAATTCTTGGTAACCTCAATATGTATGTTTTAGCATTAGAATAAAAACGTGCCCTGTGTGATTATGTCCTAACAGATGAAACAAAGGGTGCTAGAAAAAAAGAAAGCGTGTAAGGATAGGGCTGTCACCTGGTGAGAGGTTTCAAAAATAAGTGACTGTATTACTATGTCATACTGTGTCATTCTGTGCCACGCTCTCTAAAACCCAGAACACGCTTTGTACTGTGTGGTAGGGAGAGACAAGCAGTTAGAATAATTTGTGACCATTAACACATTAAGCCGTGGCATCTCAAATACTACAATGTAGTATACGGGTAATTGGGAATATTCTTAAATAGGTGAATTGGTACAACTTGCTCAGCACAGTCATAACATCTGATGGGAGATGCCTTGAAGAGACTAGAATCAGAATCGCCATAAAAGGATGTCAATTGCAACGAGAAAAATAGTGTTGAAGTGCTACATAGAACCTATATTTTCATATGGGTGTCAAACGTAGACAATGAACAGACAAGCTGAAAAACATCTAATGGCAGTGGAAATGTGGTTTCTGAGGAAAAATGCAAAGAATACAATGGACTAGTCAGAAAAACCAATGTGCATGTCTTACAATAAGCAATTGAAAACCGTCAGCTGATTAGAGAAATTAGCACAGACAGTTACAATTGTTTGAGTACGTTATGAGAAGAAATAAACTAGATAACTTGGTGATAATTGGCAAGGTTGAGGAGAAAAGAATAAAAGAGAGGCAGAGAAGTAAATATCTGGATGGCTTAGCCACGTGGCAATGTAGTTACAAGAACACAGAGCTGATTCACGACTCTGGTGATCGCGTGAGATGGCGAACCATGACAGTCTACGCTTATCGGCATGGCACATGATTTTGGTTATTTCAAATCTCGAATGTACCGGAACATAGTTTCTTTTCGGAATGCTAGGAAACTCGAGTTAGCTAAAACAAGAAACAATCAAAGAACTGCAAGAAGCAAATTCACAAAGACTGATGTTACTTTATTACAGAGAAGCAAACGTAATTGTTAGTCACTTTAAGAAATGAACGTTATGGCGACAAGTTATGACAATCAATAAGATAGGGGATACAAAAGATAAAGGCCGATAGAGGAGTAAAATATTGGATTGATTGGCAGCGAGACACAGAAGACGATCAGTTGTCGAGATTATCATGAACGCAGAGAGCAGATGTTTGTGAGCGAACATGATCAACTCCGCTGTTCGGCACGGCACATGAATATGACCGCAAATCTAAAATTAAGACTTGGACATGGAAGACATATTTGAATGTCTGAAATATAAAATCTCACATCTGGACATTTGAATATCTTATAAATAAAACTCGCATCTGGACATTTGAATATATTATAAATAAAACTACTATCATAACATTTTATAATCTTAAAACTAAGACTAATATCTGGACATTTGCATATCTTATATATAAAACTAAGTTTTATACATGTGATTTCCTTATACATACAATTAGATGTACAACGATACACACAGGGATATCCGACACAATGAAATCCAGCGTATCACAATTTCTCAGTTAAGAGCATTACTTTACTTAGTACGTTACACTTTCCCAAATTCTACAGATTTTTTTCTCCTCCATCATACCACTAAGTTATGGCTCCCAACGTCGATTGGCCGACATAAACACCCTAGAGACTTTTTGCAATCGGTATAAAGTACACTTAATCAACAACACACCCTTCTTCACATCACAGACAAGCGCACCAAAGAAATGATTGTACGGAGACCAAATCCACACATCTACATTAGGGAGTAGTCTGCTTGCAAAAAACATCAAATACCCAGAAAGGGCACAAAACACGACCAACACGCGCACACGAAAAACATTGATTTCTGAAGAAAGAGACACTCAGGCCAACCGAAACACCCCCATTACACCAGGTAAACGTCTGCTGTCATCTGACCCCAGAACTCCTGCCACTCAAGGATCACAAATGCTACCAAGAATAAACCAACTGATCCTTCCTACCCCTGAGTTCACACGGGAAGTAGATAACTACCATAATAGTTTTCCTCCCCCCCCCCCCCCTTGCAAGGAACCTGAGTTGCAACCATCGGCACACACACGGCAGTAATACCACTTTGACACAGACCCCCTCACGCCACCAATGGGCCACCTAGCAAACAGCAGGAGGTTCCGCATCATTGAGTCCAAACCTTCATGTCAACAATGAGCCACCTAGCAGACAACAACAGGTTCTGCATCATTGGAGTCCAGAACTTCTATACTTGATGCAGTTTCAGTCCGGCCACACTGAATCAAACCTTTATGATGTCTCTTCAATACAGACATGTAAGATACGATATGTATTAAAACCTGAGCACTATACGCAAGATATCGGGAAAAGAGCTTCCCCCTTGAACTTTAATTGCTTACTGTTTAGCGTGTTATCTCCCAACTTTAAACAGGAAGGCATTGACTTGTATAGTTATTTATTCATTCTTTTGATAGCAGCTGGTTACGTAAATTGTGAAGTAGTTCGAGTTAACTAATTTTTGTATGTTCATACGTTTTAATTCGTTTTGTTCTGTATTTGCACTATATTTATTGGTGTCATTAATTATATCGTTATAATATTGTAATATACATATCGATTTATATTATTGGTATTTTGTTAGTTAATGTAATTGAGAGTTTTTATGATCTTGTATTTTTATTTAATTTTGACTAATTTACACTGACTTCGTGGGTGAAATGTCTGAGAAGTGGCAACATTGGCTCAATAAGTCGGGAATACATCTTGGACGCTAAAATATCTTCAACTTATTTAACAAACTGCCATAGTTATGGTCTATTCTTAATCAAAATTTTCATTTATTCGGCCTTAGTGAAAGTAGACTAAATGATAACATTTCAGATGAGGACATTTCTATTAAAGGGTACAAAGTTATTATAGGATACACAGTTTTTAGAAGAGATCCCTGTAGGAAACAAGAGACAGGCATAGTAGTCTATGTTTCTAATCTACTAAATGTTCACCGTATGCTAGACTTTGAAATTTGCGAAATAGAATGTATTTCGTTGTAGTTAAAACTTCGAAATCGCACACCACTGATAATTGGCTACGTCCATCGAAATCCCAGGGCTGGACACGTCTGGTACGTAAACGTCACATGATGGATGTGGTGTTCGCTTCCGGGAAGGAAATCATACTAGTCGGAGACTTTAACATTGACACTAACAAATCCCACATAATTTGGGGAAATATAATTGCATCAAACAATGTCCAACAAATATTAAAACAAGATTCTAGAGTAACAAACTCATCTTTAACACTCATAGATCACATTTATGTAACGTGCTTGGAAAACATCACAGAATGCACCGTACCCAATTGTGCAATGAGCGATTACTACCCAATATGCTGCACATGGTCTAAAATGGAATTAAAACTCCTAAATATCAACAATAACTGTAAAATATAGAAGCTACAAAAGTTTCAACCAAAACGCATTTTTAAAGGACTTGCTCAGTTCACCTCTAAACAATGTTTATCAACTTCCAGACCTGGATGATGCTCTGGAATCCTGGATGAAGAATTTTTATTGATGTGTTTGATAGACATATGCCAATCAAGGAAGTTCGAGAAAAACATCACGTCAAACCACCTTGGATACATAAAAAGCGGGATCTCAGCACATACCGTACTCTTAGAAACAAAGTTCAATATACCATTCGAAGAGAAAAGAAAAATTACTTTAAGAACTTAGTGATGGATAAAACAAATAGTAAGGATATATGGAAGGCAATTAACACCTTGACAAACAAGTATAACTTCTCAAATTCATTACCATCAATTCCTATTTCATGCGACCAATTCAGTAACATTTTTCAAACTGACATAGGTCAATTAAAGACTTCAATACCAAACTCTCCTTTACTGTCATCGTTTTGCGAGAATAGATACTCCCGGGCTATCCTTTCTGACATACCGCTAATAACAGTCACTGAAGTATTCACTTACCCCAGTAACCTAAAAGATACACACTCATCTGGGTTAGATGGAATCAGCAATCGGATTCTCCGCTCTGCTGCGCCAGTGATCTGTGTATCACTAAACTATGTATACAATCAGAGTCTCACCAAAGGTAACTTTCCATCAGTTCTCAAAATCGCTAAAGTGTATCCTCTTCTTAAATATGGTTCATTGGACAATGGTCTCCCGAACAATTATAAACCCATTTCTTTACTATTATCACTATCTAAACCACTAGAAAAACACACCCATAAGGTAACATTACAGTATTTAGATCGCAACAAGGTTATAGTTGACATTCAATCAGGATTTCGACCAAAATATTCTTGTCATAAGGCCCTGAAAAACATGATAGAAAATTAACAATATAATATAAATAACAACAATCTATGTGGAGCTGTATTTAACGATTTCAGGAAAGCATTTGCTATGATAGACCATGTCATCTTAATGTTAAAAAAAACTAGAGGCAATGAAAAATGGCCCTAATGTTGTGAAGCTAATAACATCTTGTCTGTCAAACAGAAAGCAAGTAGTATCATACAATAAATCTCTGTCCCAAACCACTACCTTCAACACGAGAGTACCGCAAGGTACCTTCTTGGCCCTCTATTATTTGCCATATATATATTAACGATCTACCTTTGAATCTTTCGTCGTCCTGCAATCTGTTTGCAGACGACTGTACAGTGTACACAAACGCTGAAAACTGTATTTTGCTGGAGTCGTCTTTGCAACAAGAATAAAATAATGTAGTTAGGTGGAGCTATGCGAACCGTATGCAAATTAACATCACTAAAATAAAATCAATGTTATTAACAACCAGACAAAGACTTCAGACTCTAAATTCACACAGATCACTTCAAGTTCACATCGATAACATGCCAGTAGAAAGTGTAATTGAGCACAAAACATTAGGCCTCATCATTGATAGAAACCTAACCTTTAATCCTTACGTTCAAGCGCTCAGTAAACAAACAGCGAAAAGTCTACCAACTCGCCACAATTACAAATTTCCTTGATGAGAACACAAGGAAAATATTCTATACTTCTCACATACAGACACATTATAACTACTGCTATACAATCTGGGATAGTTGTTCCAATTCAAGCATCAAGCGACTTTACTCATTCCAGAAACGGGCCATGAGCTGAATGATGCTGATGTTGATAGCGATGTTCTGTAATGGATATGCAAAGCATTATTTTTAATTAGTTAGTTTAGTTTAGTTTAGTCAGTTTAATTAGTTTAGTTAGTTTACTTTAATTATTTTAGTTTAGTTAGTTTAGTTTTGTTTATGTATTTTAGTTTAGTTAGTTTAGTTTTGTTTATGTATTTTAGTTTAGTTATTTTAGTTTATGTAGTTTAGTTTAGGTAGTTTAGTTTAGGTAGTTTAGTTTAGGTTAGTTTAGGTTAGTCTTGAATTTTCGCTTTCATTTCGCATTTGCAGTACTTACAATGAGCCTTAGTCGCATCTCCATGAACTGGCATCACCCAGTCTTTAATTATGTCATCCTGAAGCCAATGTTTCCGACATTTTTGTTCATATTGCTTTACTTTTGGCATGTTGAAAGATTTGGTCAAAGTGGGTTTAACCACTATTGGTGTTTAATATATACAGTTGTCTGTTGTATGTTATTGAAATGCAATGTTCTGTTAGAAGAAATAAATAAAGAGCTTGTTTATTTGTCCTTGATTTGTTTGTTCAGTCTCTGTTAGTTTTTACAACCACTATTTCTACCATAATCTAATACCTTAATCCACTGCTTGGGCTCTAACATGGTGGTTCCTGTGTGAACATCTATAAAATAGCTTTTGCCTCTGTCCAAGATCTCGTACAGTCTTATCTAATTACTATATCCTTTTTTGTCAGTTGAGGGCGGTGTGAGGTTACCTCTCTATTTACTCATTTTCTTCTTTGGCCATAACGAAGTCAGAGTTACTCTCTACCTCTTAGCACCGTAGCAAAGGAAACATCCGTCTTTCCCTTGTCTTTTCCCCTCGGCTACATTAGTAAGATATTTGAGTTACTTCCCTTTCATTACGTTTGCAAGGGATTACGTCCCTTAATGTGTATCAACAAGCCTAACAACCCTATCAACTGATATACAATAGTCACATTTACCGTGGCTGTCAAATTGATCACGCTGTTTATGTCCCAATCACCAACATGTCACATTCACGGACGCTATCACATGCTCGCATTCACCAACGATGTCACACCACATTCAGCAATGCTGTCGCATTGTCACAATAACCAGCGATGTGACATTCACCACAATTGTCGCAAATTCATTCGTCAATGCTGTCGCGTCGTTGTAAACACCGCAACTGTCACATTCACCAACGCTTCTACACCTCAGACTCACCTACGTTGTTCTTCACCACACTCACTGATGCTGTACATTGTCACATTCACCAGAGCTGTCGCATCGTTACATTCGATTGCCAACAGTCCCTCGCGCCTTACGTTTGCCCGCCAACATACTCTCTAGCATCGCCACATTCAAATTCCCTAGCACCCTTCCTCGTGTCGCCACATTTTCCCCGCAAAGCCCCTTACCTGGCGAAATGTCACATTCAGTTACCCAACTCCCGTCGTATTATCACATTCGCTGCCACCCCCCCCCCCCCTCCCCCGCACGCCATATACATAATTCACACTCATTCACTTCCTCCACCCTTAACCCGGTCGCCAACCACCCCTGTCCGTATTTAACCGCCTTGCCACATGGCACCCCCAAATCCACTTAGTCACATTCACCGACCCTATCATATCGTGACATACACCCACCCTATGAAATCCTGATATTCACCCACCCTATGATATCGTGACATTCACCTATCCTCTCCTATCGTCATATTCCACAACTCATCCCATTTTGTTACTATTGTTACAGCTGTAGACAACGGCCTTACTAACAGAACAATTAATGGCACGGAAAGCGTTCGGTGGAATTAGTCACACCTTGAAGAGTTAAAGTGGAAAGCGTCAAAGTGGAAAGATTTAAAGATGGAACAGGTTATACACGGTTAAACTGAACGGGTTATATTGAAAATAGTTAAACGGAACGAGTTAAGGTGAAAACAGTTAAACTGGAACGATTTAAAGTGAAAACAATTAAACTGGAACGGGTTAAAATGAAAACAGTTAAACTGGAACGAGTTAAAGTAAAAACAGTTAAACTGGAATGAGAGTGAAAACAGTTAAATTAGAACGAATTAAAGTGACACAGTTAAGCTGGAACGAGTTAAGGTGAAAGCAGTTAATCTGGAACGATTTAAGGTGAAAACAGTTAAACTGGAACGTGTTAAAGTGAAAACAGTTAAACTGGAATGAGAGAAAACAGTTAAATTAGAATGAATTAAAGTGAAAACAGTTAAACAGGAACGAGTTAAAGTGAAAACAGTTAAACTGGCATGAGTTAAAGTGAAAACAGTTAAACTGGAACGAGTTAAAGTGAAAACAGGTAAACTGGAACGAGTTAAAGTGAAAACAGTTAAACTGGAACGAGTTAAAGTGAAAACAGTTAAACTGGAATGAGAGTGAAAACAGTTAAATTAGAACGAATTAAAGTGAAAATAGTTAAACTGGAACGTGTTGAAGAGAAAACAGTTAAACTGGAATAAGAGTGAAAACAGTCAAATTAGAACGAATTAAAGTGAAAACAGTTAACTTAGAACGAATTAAAGTGAAAACAGTTAAACTGGAACGAGTTGAAGTGAAAACAGTTAAATTGGAAATGAGAGTGAAAACAGTTAAATTAGAACGAATTAAAGTGGAAACAGTTAAACTGAACGAGTTGAAGAGAAAACAGTTAAACTGGAATAAGAGAGAAAACAGTCAAATTAGAACGAATTAAAGTGAAAACAGTTAAAGTGAAACGAGTTAAGGTGAAAACAGTTAAACTGGAACGAGTTAAGGTGAAAACAGTTAATTTGAAACGAGTTAAAGTGAAAACAGTTAAACTGGAACGAGTTAAAGTGAAAATAGTTAAACTGGAATGAGAGTGAAAACAGTTAAATTAAAACGAATTTAAGTGAAAACAGTTAAACTGAAGCGTGTTGAAGAGAAAACAGTTAAACTGGAATAAGAGTGAAAACAGTCAAATTAGAACGAGTTAAAGTGAAAACAGTTAAAGTGGAATGAGAGTGAAAACAGTTAAATTAGAACGAATTAAAGTGAAAACAGTTAAACTGGAACGAGTTGAAGTGAAAACAGTTAAACTGGAAAGAGAGTGAAAACAGTTAAATTAGAACGAATTAAAGTGAAAACAGTTAAAGTGGAACGTGTTGAAATGAAAACAGTTAAACTGGAATGAGAGTGAAAACAGTTAAATTAGAACGAATTAAAGTGAAAACGGTTAAACTGGAACGAGTTGAAGTGAAAACAGTTAAACTGAAATGAGTTAAAGTGAAAACAGTTAAACTGGAATGAGTTAAAATGAAAACAGTTAAACTGGAATGAGTTAAAGTGAAAAGTTAAACTGGAAGTTAAAGTGAAAACAATTAAACTGGAACGAGTTGAAGTGAAAACAGTTAAACTGGAATGAGTTAAAGTGAAAACAGTTAGACTGGACTTTTTGTTTAGTTTTTGCTCGCTTTGAACTCAAGTGTAGTCTATACACCTGCTACAACTTCTAGCGCACTGGACTGATTTTTGCGTATGGATTAGCTTTCCCTATTACCAGTGTCCCTTGCCATAAGACGAATTCAACTCGTTCCAGTTTAACTGTTTCCAGACAGACATGGGAGGCCGAAATCTGGCTAAGGAGGTCACCTCACATAGGTGCAAGGCCCAAAACACTTCTGATGAAGACACAGTGACAGTGAAAGAAATCAAAGCTGTGCATCGATGATAAAAAAAAAAAAACAGCGCTCCAGGGCCTGATGGCATAAGATACGACGACATCAATAGGTGTACCGATAACGAGCTAGAGAAACTTGCAGACATGTACATCAACAGTATAGGGAGTGCTAGCATCAAGGAGGAGTGGTTACACAGCTATCTGATTCCCTTGCCGAAGCCTGACAAAGACCACACAAAAAATCAGGGATATCGAATTATAACCATGCAGAATACAATAGGCAAGCTGCTGGAGAAGGTAATTGCCAGGAAAATATCAAGCCAACTAGAGAGGCAAGGTGTTTTCCCACCTACCCTGGGTGGGTGCCGTCCAAAAAGAGAAACCTGGACCAATGCAGCAGTTTTTGTCCATGATGTCTATGAAGGTTTCCACTCAGGCATTGAAACCTTTGCTGCAGCGATTGATCTTGAGGACGCGTACAACAGAGTACCATTGGATTTTTTAATGCTTCAGCTTCTTGAACTCAAAGAAAGTCCATTCCTCCTTAGATGGATCGCTGCAGCCCTCTTCCAACGGAAAGTAGTTTTTAGATGTGGCAGTTGGACTTCGGAACCAACAACAATATATCCTGGCCTACCACAGGGATCACCATTATCTCCGGTACTGTTCAACGTCTACACAGTGAGAATCACCAGTGAGCAGATCACTGGACCTGGCAGGACATTGTCATATGCCGATGATGTTTTAGTGTATCGCAGGGTAAGGATAGAGAGCAGGTTGCTGTGGAACTACAAACCGAACTCAATCGCATAAGTACTTGGTGTGATGAAGCTGGGGCAATGGTCAACCCAACAAAGGCAACAGTGACTTGGTTCTCGTTGAATAATCATATTGTCAACTACTCCAACACCAACTGTAAAGCTGTGTTCAGAGACGGTGGAAAGAACGCAGGCAATGAATTACCTGGGGATACGGTTTGATCGAAGCCTTGCTTATAATGAGCACATAGACCAGGTGATAACAAAGGCCAAGCGGGGTTTGGCTGCGATGCGGGTGATGGCGGCAGCAAACTGTGAGCAGCGCCATCTATGTCTTCTGTACGAGGGCTGGTCATGTCTGTTTTTGAGTATGCAATGGCAATCCTGACTCTCAGCCGTAAGCAGATAGAAAGGATGGAAAGGATACAGAATGAAGCTATGCGCATTATTCTTGGATGTACAAGAGATACAGCATGCAGGGCGATGCGCTACCTTCTTGATTTTCCAACCATTGAAGAGAGAATACAAGTTTGCAGAGCACGCGCCTACCTCAGAGTTAACGCAAACACACAACATCCACTGCATAGTGAAATTATGAAGGTGAAGGGCAGCAGGTTAAAAAGAGGACGGTCGTGGATGGGTCAAGCCGAAGACATTCTTCAACAGGTGTGTTCACTTGAGGACTTAGAACCTGGCGAGGAGTGGGTACAAGTGCCAACAGATTTCTGCACATCCTTTTCAGTTTGCATCCAACTAGATAGAAAATGCAGACAAGAAAATCCGGCTGCTGTGGAGGCTGAGGTACAAGCGTTGATTTTCGAGAATTCGCTAGACGGTGATGCTGTCATCTACACAGATGGGTCGGTCGTCCGACATGTGAGAAGCTCATGGGCCTTTACGGCTCGGGCCGGAGGGAGAATTGTGAAGGAGGACTCTGGTGCTTTCACTGAAATCACAAGTAGCCTGACTATGGAAGTCATGGCAGTAAGTAAAGCAATAACATGGCTCGAGACACAGACATTCACTAGGGCATGTTTCCTTAGCGACTCAATGAACATGATCAAGAGGATAGAGGAGGGGTCGATCCGAAGAGAATGGTTGCTGCCTCTGGAGCGGTCTCGGCTGGCAAAGATTAGTTTCATCTTCGTGCCAGGGCATGCGGGAGTACAAGGAAATGAGCGGGCTGACAAGCTCGCAGGTGAGGCTACGGTGGAGGGCGGACGCGCCATGGACCAGGCTGACATTCTGAATGCTCTACGAGAAGTAAGACTTTTGCGTGAACCAAGTGATGACTGTGAATCTACAACCATGGCCAGACTGCGAGAACAGCAAATTAAAAGAGGGGTGGCCAAACAAGAACACTACGCAGGAATCCAAAGAAGATTGATAAACCAACACAGAACTGGTGTCGTTAGCCGCTACACGCTGCCATTATATTAGATAAGCAAACATCAAATTCTGTAAAAGGATATCGGGCTGTGTCAGACAGAGTTCTATTAGTAAAATTAAACGGAAGACCTTTTAAAATAAATGTCATTCAAGTTTATGCCCCAACAAGTGAATGCAGTGAAGAAAGTATAGAGGAATTTTATAATGACATTGAGTCTGCTTTGAAGAACTGTAAAAAAAAATCAGAAATAAATATCATAATAGGTGATTTCAACGCAAAAAAAGTAAAGCAAATCGATGGATGCGGTGTACTCAACTATAGTTTGGGAGTGAGAAATGAAAGAGGATACAGAATTGTAGAATGGGCAAAAGAACAAGAAATGGTTGTGGGATACACCTGGTTTGAACAGCATCCTAGAAGATTATGGACATGGAGGAGTCCAGACAGCAGGATTAAAAACTAGATAGATTACATCCTGATTTGCAGAAGGTTTCGAAATGCGTTAACAGTCGTAAAAATAGTTCCAAATGCAGATTGTTACAGTGATCACAGATTAATTACGGGCACATTGAGGGTAAAGTTAAAGGAAGTCAAGTATACAGCAAGAAACTCTAAATATGACTTGTGCAAATTGAAAACTGACAAAGAAATACAAGATAATTTCAGCATAGAAGTAAGGAACAAATCTGATTTATTTTCTGATCTAGAGATCATATTACAGGATGTAGATGATCAATGGGAAATGCTGAAGAATTCAGTCAGTTGTGCAGCAGAAAAAACTATTCCAAAATTAAAGAAAGTGGACCGCAAGACATGGATGACTGAAGAAATTTTACAACTAATGGAAATAAGAAGACAGAACAAAAATAATCCTGCGCAAATATGAAGAAATTCACAGAAAAGTCAAAACCTTGTGTAAGGAGGCAAAAGAAATATGGCTTGAGAAAAATTGCAGAGAAATTGAAAAACAACACAACAGTAAAAATGCGAAACTAATGCACAAAAGAATTCAGGAGCTTACTAATCAAAGAACACGTACATCAGCAGGCTGCCTAAAGACAAAAGATGGACGAGTCATAATAGAAAAAGATCAGATCTTACATGTATGGGCAGATTACGTGAAAAACATTTATGACGATAACAGAGACGAACAGTATGATGTTCAAAATAATAATGAAGGACCAGCAATTTTGAAGATGGAGGTTCAGAATGCTCTTAACCATATGAAATCTGGCAAGACCCCTGAAATCTGGCAAGACCCCGGTTCAGACAGCGTCACCAGTGTTACAACAGAAATGATTAATGCTTTATAAGAATATGGAATAGATTCTTCTTCTTCTTTCGTTCGCCTGAACTATGTTTATAACTGCAATGTTGTCTCTTGTATGAATCTAACAGTCTTTTTTAGTTCATTCAACGGTCCATAGAGTTTATCTTCCACTGTTGTCTCTCTAGGCCAGAAGGTTCGCCTGGATATGTTGTAGTTTGGGCAATCCTGGAGTATGTGCTCTGCTGTCTGCGACGCCAAACCACATGTGCACATGGCTGAGTCACCAATCTTGAATTTTGTATACAAGTGGTTGCGTAATCTATTGTGTCCTGTTCTGAGGCGCAGAAGAATGACCTGTTCTGGTCTGTCCATAACGTGGTAGTCGTCTTGAGTAAGGTTTGGTGGCTTTCTGATTGATTTGATCATTCTTTTCTTTTGGTGGTATGTAATAGGTACATCAGGTTGTTCTTCTTTTGCTCCTTCCTTAGCCAATCGATCAGCTCTGTCGTTTCCGGGGACTCCACAGTGGGATGGTATCCAATGTATGGTGATCTTACGCTGACTGCTAAGTTCAGAAAGTAGTGTCCTCAGAACTGGCAATTTCCCAGACAGGAGCGCCTCTATTACGGATTTTGCATCTGTCAATATCACTGCAGGTTGTGTACCATGGCTGGTATTTTGTAATTTCTCTGTGACTATCTTGATTGCCTCAATTTCAGCATCATAGTTATGGCAGTACTTTCCTGTTGGAATTCTGGCCGTGTCTCTAGTATTATTTGGGTATTCTATGTACACTCCCGCTCCTCCATTTCGAACAGCATTTTGTGCTGAATAGATAAAGTTACCAGTCTGCTTAATACAATATATGATACTGGAAATATACCTCATTAATTATGTAATTCGGTATTTATTGCAATCCCAAAGAAATCAGGAGCCTTGGAATGTGATAAACATCGAACAATTAGTATAATGAGTCACATCACAAAGATTTTGCTAAGAATTTTATGCAAAGAGTTAGGAGGAAAATACAACCTGAAATAGGAGAAGAACAATTTGGGTTTGTAGAAGGCAAGGGTACAGTAAATGCTGTGTATATACTGAGAGCCGTAATCGAACGTTCTATAGAAGTAAACAAAGATCTACACCTTTGCTTTATTGACTAAACACAGGCACTTTCGATGAAGTGAGACTTGTCGACACCATAAGGATGCTTGAAGATCTACAAATTGATGGAAAAGACCTTAGATTTGTAAATAAACATATATTGGAAACAACAAGAGTTGATAATGAAGTAGGCCAATATCAGCCTGTTAAGAGAGGTGTGAGACAGGGATGCGTAATGTCTGCAGATCAGTTTTCCCTGTACAGTGAAAGTATTTTCAGAAATATTGAAGATATGGAAGGAATAAACATTGGGGGGGGGGGGGGGGGGGGGGGGGCGATGCATCAATAACATTAGATATGTAGATGATACAGTCTTGATTGCAGACAATGAACAGGACCTGCAACTTTTAATAGATGCGGTTGTTACACACAGTGAACAACTAGGGTTAGAATTAAATTGTAAAAAGACACAGATTATGGTCTTCACTAGGAAGAACGAAATACCACAATGTAATTACAAGTAAATGGGAATATTCGTCAACAAGTGAATAGGTACAATTATCTCGGAACAGTCATAACATCTGATGGGAGATGCCTTGAAGAGATTAGAACAAGAATCGCCATGGCAAAAGTAGCCTTTAGCAAGATGAAAAACATACTGACCAATAAAAAGATGTCAATTGAAACGAGAAAAAGAGTGTTGAGGTGCTACATAGAACATGTACTTTGATATGGATGTGAAGCTTGGACAATGAGCAGTCAAGCTGAAAAACATCTGATCCATGTAGAAATGTGGTTTCTGAGGAAAATACAAAGAATACCATGGACAGCCAGGAAGACCAATGAACAAGTCCTTCAAGAAACAAATGAAGATCGTAAATTGATTAGAGACATTAGACGTCGATAGTCAAAATTTGTTGGTCATGTTATGAGAAGAAATGAATTGGAGAACTTGGTGACAACTGGTAAGATCGAAGGGAACAGACCAAGGGGAAGAGCTAGAAGCAAATACCTGGATGGCTTGGCCTCGTGTCATGGTCGAGACAGAAACACAGAGCTGATCCACGACTCTGGTGATATAGTGAGATGGCAAAACATCTTACCGGCATGGCACATGATGGATGGATTAAAGGAAAAACTTTGACACCTGAAGGAGTTAAACATGACTTCCTTCTAGCCTTGACTGCAAAGAAATACCACATGAGCTCCACATTTCGATCAGGATAAGATGTGAAGCACCAGGAAATTGTAGTTGCAACCAGTCGGTACTTCCTCAACTTAAACCAGCTGGAACGAGTCGCTTAAGTATCCTGCGTCTTGCTCCAGGCATGTCGTTTCTGCTCCGACCTAATTTCTCTGTAGCGGAGTCATTAACATCATCCTGTTTTACAGAGCCGGATTGAAGACAGTTTGTGGCCCTAAGCATTAATGATCCGTGGCGAAGGTTGTTACGGACGCAGTTCGTGGTCCCGCATACCACTTTTGAAACACAGCTTCGGGCGATTTGGTAGCAAACCGCATTAAGTTGTGCGTGCGTGCGTCCGTCCGCGCGTGAGTGCGTGCGTGTGTGTGTATATGTGTGTGTGTTGTGTGTGTGTGTGTGTGGTGCGTGCGTGCGTGCAAAAAATGGTATGATTGCCGGTCGTTCAGAAAGCAATGTAAACTACTGCATGTAGACTTGACAAGAGATGACAAACAGCCAAAAAATTATGGAGTTGACTGTCTTGTAAAGGATTTACAACTAAGATTTTTTTTTTTTTTAAGCACTAAGGAGTTGTTGGCGCCACTTTATAAGTCTAGCCGAAATTTAAAACTATAAAATTTTGAAATAAAAATATGAAATAAAGTTTTATTTTTCGAAATGTACTAAAACTCACAGTATATTTTGTTATAGAAACCTTTTATACGCGTTAAAGAGCACTGAGAATAGGGTGCTAGACAAATACTTTGATCGACAACTGGTACTCGGTGGGTGATGTGGTCAGTGTCAGGGCGTCGAACTCACTTCCTAAGACATGTCCTGGAACCAGTTGTAGGTTGATCTATCTAGGAGCCCAGGTCTGTTCTTTTTAAATGTGCTTATTTGTGTACTATTCCACTTTATAAATGACACGTTATCTCTTACTTGTCCTATTGGAAAGCCCTTGAAGAGATCATAAAACATTATCGGGACAGTAAACAACTCTGCGACATCGTCAATGTCACCACTGGTATCACACCATCATAGTCACGAAACAATGACATCATCACAGTCACCAGCACTATTGACATCGTCACAGTTACCAAAGCTATGAAATCGTCACATTCACCAACGTTATGACATCGTCACAGTTACCAAAGCTATGAAATCGTCACATTCACCAACGTTATGACATCGTCACAGTTACCAAAGCTATGAAATCGTCACATCCACCAACGTTATGACATAGTCACAGTTACCAAAGCTATGAAATCGTCACATCCACCAACGTTATGACATCGTCACAGTTACCAAAGCTATGAAATCGTCACATCCACCAACGTTATGACATCGTCACAGTTACCAAAGCTATGAAATCGTCACATCCACCAACGTTATGACATCGTCGATCACCAAACTATGACACCGTCAATCACAAAACTATGACATCGTCAGTGTCACCAACGTTATGACGTCACAGTCACTGAAGTAGTGACTTTCGTCATGTCAGTGCGTTTGTGTGTGTCTCTAAGTGCGCATGTCAGTGTGTTTTTGCCTCTCTAAATCCGCATGTCAGTGCGTTTGTGTGTGTCTCTAAGTGCGCATGTCAGTGTGTTTTTGCCTCTCTAAATCCGCATGTCAGTGTGTTGATGTTTTCTCAAGTGTGTACAGCAGTGTGTTAGTGTGTCCCCAGGTGTGCACAGCAGTGTGTCCGTATATAAGAACATTAATGTGGTGTGTGTCCCTATCTATTCATGTGTTGGTGTGTACTTAAGTGTGCACATCAGTGTGTCGGTGTTCCTCTATATATGCACATTAACGTGTCGTGCGTCCCAATGTATGCATATTAATGTATGGTGTGTACTTAAATGTGCACATCAGTGTGTTGGTATGCCCCTAAGCATCAATGTGTCGGTGGTACCAGAGTATGTAAAGAAGTGTGTTGGATCCAGAAGCACACCAGCCTATTAGCATGTCTTTAAGTGCTCACGTTAGAGGGTTAGTGCGTCTCTAAGTCTCTCTATCAGTGAGTCAGGATTACTCTAAGCCATATTGTAACACTGACCTGAGTTTCCGGGTTGACCCAGCCTACAACAGGTTCAAAGAAATATCGTGGAAAATTAAGGCCGCCGGTAGGATACCGACCACATCAGCCACTTAGTGCCGTTTGGTCTAATAAAATATGGTTCCAGCCTCATGCTTTGGCGTGTACAAGGGACATTTCGTAGGGGGTCCCAGTATAGAGACATCGGCTGGATCGTATGGGAACCCTGATGGAAATATCAACACTCAGTGTAAACTAACCACCATAACGTTTCATGTAGGGCCGCCTCGAGAGATTCCACAGTAAGCTAATGTCCTAGTATTAGTATTACACAGGGCAATAGTCTGCTTGAGGTGGCCAGCTACTTTCCATGTTCTATGTAAAGTTTATTTCGTGGGTGGCCTATCTGATATCTAACACATTCTTTTAAAAGCGACCTGTTTGGCTTACTCTTTGCAATTTTCAACTGTCATGATATAGAAGGGGTTAAGGACACTGTTCGTAATCCCATATATCCACGTACGAACAGCTGTACGACATTCGACAGCTGATCGCGTCGCGTTGGTTTCTTACGGAAAGGTATGTTCAGAAAGCAATGGCAAACTACTGAACGTAACACTTGCCAAGACATCAAAAGCAGCTGAAAATGCTGGGTGTTGTCTGCAATGTCTTGTAAATAGGATATGGAAAATGATTTATATATATATATATATATATATATATATATATATATATATATATATATATATATATATATATATATATATACACATATACATATACACACACACACACATATATATATATATATATATATATATATATATATATATATATATATATATATATATATTGCAACTTGCACGCGAGATCCCCTGAGCTTTATCCATATTTGAGAAGACTATCTGACCTCACTATCCAAAAGATCTGGGGACGTGTAGTATCATTGAAACACATGTTTAACGGAACATTATCAGCCCGATGCTGACATTCCAACCCAGTAGCTTCATATGCGGACACAGTAGTCTCTTAAACATGCTTAAACTTCAAGTTTATCTATCACAAATTATGTTTGTGACACTTTGACCGAAGACATGTAGATTGGCGGGGAGAGGCGGTATATTCAGACTGTGTCTAACTGATATTTTGACGGATCTTTGCCTCAAGCTGGCTTGTGGAACAGATTAGTTTATGGAGTTTTTATTTTCTAGTGGTCAGCCCGCGGGCTCTGCATCGTCGTTATCCTTGGTGAGCTCAGGTATAAGTTTCCTATAAAAGGGCAGCCTAGAGACGCAGACATCACTGATCTTATTACAGTCAATTAGAAGCTTGTCCAAAGCCAGGTCCAACACTCAACGTAAGTAGAATACATTTCATGTCGTATAATCAACAACTAAACATTTCGAGCGTATATTCACAAACTTCAATACCCATAAACTCAATAAACGCTGATCTCCTTACCCCATCTTCGTCGTCTTCATTTTCTACGGCTTATTCTTGCTATTGCAAGATTATTATACAACCAGGCAAGTTCTCACCATCATTTGACCATGTTTTCGAGTTTCCCTTTAGCTAAAAAAAATAGCTTGAGCTGCTCTTTAATTCCATATAGCTTGAAGCTTCTCTTTAGTTCTATACAAATTCGAGTTCCACTTCAGCTCCAAACAGTTTGAGTTGCTCTTTAGTTCCACACTGCTGAAGCTTCTCTTTAGTTCAATTCAACTTTACTACATCTTGGAGATCAACATCTAAAAGACGAATTCTTTTTTCCGTTTATGTAGGAGGTAGTCTTTCTCTTTGTTAGTTAAAGTCTATTGATAAGTTGTTTGATCAGTTGTTTCATAAAGCATATTATTATAAATGAATATTAAAAACATAATATCAGACCCTTTCCAAATAACATCTGGCTTGAAACAGGGTGATGCACTATCGCCACTCCTTTT
The DNA here is from genome assembly GCA_014155875.1 of Cepaea nemoralis. NCBI lineage: Eukaryota > Metazoa > Mollusca > Gastropoda > Stylommatophora > Helicidae > Cepaea > Cepaea nemoralis. Next base: position 51,521 of record JACEFZ010024056.1, on the reverse strand, counting down.
CAATCTGGCTCTAGAGAAAGTTGTAAGGAAGGTAAAGGAGGAATGTGCTATTGAAGGAACATCCAGACCGCTTGGTTACACAGATAATATAGATATTACAGGGGAAAATGAACAAAAGACATTGGAAGTATTGACTCACTTAAAGGAAAAAGTTCAACAAATGAGGCTGGTTATCAACCAAGATAAGACAGAATATATGGTAATTTCAAGAGAAGGAACGGCTAAAAACTCTGGCCACATACAAATAGATAAGATGACCATTAAAAGAACGGAAACATACAAATACCTGGGTACAATCTTCAACTGCTCCAACATAATAAGGGAAGAAATACAAACTAGAATCAACTCTGGAAATAAGATATACTATACACCACAACATCTGCTAAAATCAAATGCGCTATCTCGTAGCACCAAGATCACAATTTACAAAACAGTGATCAGACCAGTTGTGCTGTATGGCTCTGAATCTTGGAGTACAACTAAAGGAGACTAAGCCTTGTTACAAACCTTTGAGAACAAAGTCTTAAGACGCATCTTTGTGCCCATTAGGAATACTACAAAGTAGAAAAGAAGAAGCGACAAAGACATTTATGATCTGTTTAGGTCCCCGCTAATCACTGATATCATGAAGGCTAATAGACTGCAATGGCTGGGGCATATAGAAAGAACGGAAGATAATAGGGAAACAAAACTCGCTTACACTCAGGACATAAATGACCGTAGACCCCGAGGTAGATCAAAAAGACGGTGGAGAGATAATATACATACAGACCTACAAGCACTTGGAATCAGCGACTGGCAAGAGAAGGTCAACCGGAGAGACGAATGGAGACGGCTTGTATCTGCAGCAAAGAACCTCAATGGCTCGGAATGCTGAAGAAGAAGAAGATTAAAAACATAACTAGGACTAAGAACAAACACTTAAACTCAACAGGCCCTTAAAATAAGCTGGCCATGGTTTCATGTGTTCATGTTCATGTTGACCCAGTCGGCCAGTATAAGCTGGCCATGGTTTCATGTGTTCATGTTGACCCAGTCGGCCAGTATAAGCTGGCCATGGTTTCATGTGTTCATGTTGACCCAGTGGGCCAGTATAGGCTGCCCATGGTTTCATGTGTTCATGTTGACCCAGTGGGCCAGTATAAGCTGGCCATGGTTTCATGTGTTCATGATGACCCAGTGGGCCAGTATAAGCTGGCCATGGTTTCATGTGTTCATGTTGACCCAGTGGGTCAGTATAAGCTGGCCATGGTTTCATGTGTTCATGTTGACCCAGTGGGCCAGTATAAGCTGGCCATGGTTTCATGTGTTCATGTTGACCCAGTGGGCCAGTATAAGCTGGCCATGGTTTCATGTGTTCATGTTGACCCAGTGGGCCAGTATAAGCTGCCCATGGTTTCATGTGTTCATGTTGACCCAGTTTCCAAGCCCGCTTTCATGAGAACAATGCCGGCCGCAGACTATGTCCAGTAGTTAGTTTGCTTAATCAATCCATATCTGCATAGCGGTCAAGCGGAGATGCAACGCTGTAGCATGTGTTTGTTCAGTCTGCTTTTACGTTGTTCTAACTGGTTCCTTCGTTGAATCATAGTATCATTTTTTCCCCTTTCACGCATTCATTATTTCCTTCTGTTCATATTTTAAGCTGTTGCCGTGTTAAAAGCGTATATTATATCTTTACTTCACACCCCACCACTTCCCTACTTCACTGAGGTAAATGGAGGAAGAAGGCCTTGACTTGACTTGATTCACAAACAAATATTCCAAATTCGGCCTCGTTCAACCTGCTTCTTCAGCCTTGGTTAGAAGGAATAAGGGGGAGGAGACCGTGTTAAATATACATCCACACAGAATGCGAGGGCGGTAGTTGAGATATATTCAATTAGCTATCTATTGAGAAAGATTAAGCACTGATATGTTTTTATTCCCAACACTGTCCACAGATCATGTACAAGGCAGTAGCTGTCCTCTTGCTGGTGGCCACTCTCTCCATGAGTGCCGAGGCTATTGTAGGCGGGTACGGATTCGGCTTCCCTGGATACGGCCTTGGTATCGGTAAATTTGGATATGGTGGATACGGGATCGGTGGACTTGGCTATGGACTTGGACTTGGACTTGGTGGCTTTGGATATGGACTCGGTGGACTAGGTGCTTATGGTTTGGGTGCATTCGGTGGATATGGTCTCGGTTTTGGTGGAATTTATGGTAAGTCATTTTGTGTATCGTGTATTTGAAAGTAAATTAATTGGGAATTACTGAAACACCAAACAGCGTAATTAGACCAGTCATCATTAAGTAGCAAATTGCTAGAACGTTGCTCTCATCACAAGCCGCTGGAAAGATTCTCAAGTCTTCGGTAGTTCCCTACCTCGTGTCTTTTCTTGCTCAGTCTTTATTTTTTTTTTAAACGTTTATAAAAAGGATCGTCTTAATTGCACCGGGTTTCATAGCATAAGGCTCGGTCTCTTTCCGCAGGGCGGCCTGTCGAAAGCGTGGCACACAACATGAACTGCATAGCTCCCAAAGAGTCTCCTTGAATACTGCACATCTGAACCGAACGACGAAGTCTGGGATCGAATCCACAACCTTCATGAGCGAGATGGCGGCGTTATTACTTCGCCGCGGATACTTCCATGCCCAGTCTCTAATTTTCTGTTCCATCATCACGTTAGTCAACCCCCGTTTTATCTTTCAGAAATCATGGCTTCCATTACTGCTCTTTCATAACCACTTTGACGTTTGATGTGGCCAAATTTGTGAGCTAGTTTTCCTCGATGTTCTGATCTTCTTGACGTATGAATACAATTAATGGTACTGCAGTTAAACTGTAGACACTGTGAAATAACACGAAGTAATGCAGATATCGTAATTGTGTTCTGTAAGGCTTCGTTACGCCGCGTAATTTTATACTGATCTTGTTGAAAGCATATATACTTGTTTTCTTCTTTAGCCACGAGATTCTACGATATTGTCTACATCATTTAAGATCAAATACTTTCTGCTTTAGTATTTGGGAGATGGCGCAGGATTCGCATCTGTATGTTACCAAGAGACAGATGCATGTTATCACACGTTTACTTGTACCTTTTTATTTTATTTACTGCTGCTGTGCCTTGGCTATTTAAATTTTGCATTGCCATGACCAATCGCCATCTGACAAGTAAATTAAAAGGATTACATAAATAGACTGTGCTTGATACTCACACACCAGACAGGAATGAAACTGGAAGCAACTAAACAGAAAAAGAAAACACTCACGAAAGTGATCTAGTGTTGTAGATTATTTATCACCTTCTGCGAAGCTGTTGCATCGTTCGAATCCCTGTTAGAGTGTCACTTTATAATACTTCGTCTTTTACCTATTGTGCCGTTGTGAACATACTCCTTACTTATTATGTGATTACGAATCAATACATATTTATTTATATAGCGATGAATATTAGCAATATCTATCTTTATCTCCTCGAGCACATTTCACGTTTACTAGCATAATGTAGGTGAAGTCAGGCACCCCTATAAATCACCTTCCGTTACAGGCATGGTTGTAAGACAACCAGTCACAATCTAGGGTTCAAAAGTAACAACAATTAATATATGTTTCTTTTTGTCAACAGGTAAAGGCTTGTACTACTAAACAACCCTCCATGGAAAGCAAGATCATCTAGTCATGTGTGGGTCTATTCAATTCCTTACTGTGCTGATGATGTCAAGTACCGGAACGACATTGTGTGGTACCAGACAAACATGCCGTGATGTTGTTTTGATAAATAAATACAATGTAAATCTGCTTCTGATGTGATTCTCTGTGATGTTTGTGAAGCCTGTGGTTTAGATGATTGTTTACTGTGACACTGTGTTATCTGTGCATCGTGGGAGTTCTCGGCTGTTTGGTTTGTTTAAATTGGTGTTCGTTAGACAAACCATCTCTCTCTCTCTCTCTCTCTCTCTCTCTCTCTCTCTCTCTCTCTCTCTCTCTCTCTCTCTCTCTCTCTCTCTCTCTGTATGTGTTTATGTTTCACTGTCCTTTCGCCTTTCCCACTCTTCCTTTTTTTTCACTCTATCTCTTTCCTTCTATCAATCTTTTCTTCCTCCTCCCTCTCTGCCACTGTCTCTTGAACACGCCTCTTTCTTCGTCTCTTTGTCGTCTTCTCTCATCTCTCTCTCTCTCTCTCTCTCTCTCTCTCTCTCTCTTTCTCTCTCTCTCTCTCTGACCTTCTGTGTGCATACCATGGTAAGGTACTCTGCAGCACAATATGACATAAAGTAATAACAGAATTCATGGTGAAACAGGAAGGACTAGACAAGACCCGCAGGTGGCTACAATCTAAGTGTAGAGTAGATATAACAAACTCGCATGTGTCTCCTTATTCCAGGGTATAAATAAAAAGACTAAATACTAATGCGGCCTACACACAATGGCACCTGCACACACGCGAATCAAGACGCCAAAGTGTTTTAGACCAGTAAGAAAAACACGCTGAAGTGCTAAGAGCTGCAAGTAGTACAAGCTGATTCGCAAATCAAAGTCACCACCAATCCCTATACATATATTCACAACCAGTTTGAACAATATCTCAATACAGATTATATGCCCCCTTAAAACAATAATAATCTCAAAAGACAACTTAGTATAATACACAATCTCTTAACTGCGGTACATTACATATAAGTAAGCTAATTAAAATTGTCATGTCAACAATTAGTTAGTCATGTATTATTGATTGCACCTTCTCCATGCGTACATTTTCTGTTATTATCGTCGTTGTCAAAGGTTAGCTTCATAAGTGATACATGGATGAAATAATGACTGAAAAGAGAGATAAGAAGGGCGGAATGTCAGACAGGCCTGCGTGCCCAATTATAACCCTTTGAAAATAAAGTTCGCTCGTTCACTCATCAATACCATTAGGAAAAGACACTTGCAATGTGTTAGGGAAACCAACAGAAGTGGTGGAATAGAATAAAGAAATGTGCCTTATATGGGGAAAATACTTCACAGCAAGGCATAGGAAGACAGTTAAAGATCTATGGAGAAAGCTGAAATAAGACTAAATAAACTCTCAGATGGCAGACAAGATTGGAGAGTCATGATCGCCGATATCTGCCCCAGACAAGGCACACGATGAAGAAGAGGAAAGAACGAGTAAACATCGTGTCATATCTTGTTCAAATAAAGATGTGCTTCAAATTCAAAACCAACAATATTTACAACCTTGAATCCGGGGCTTGCCTATTAAATCAGCCTACCAAAGGCGACACACAGGACTCAGAGGAAAGGCCAGTCGGACAAATAATCATACCGCTAACTGTACCAATAGTACTGGGACTCTTCGCTTGCAGTTGAAGCCGAGGACTGAACGTGTAGGAATATCCCGAGTTCTTGATTCAACTCAACTAATATTATTTTTGAACAATTATCATTACGTGCCATGCTTATTGGCAATCAAATGTCTCCATTTCTTGCTTTCTCCAATACCATCTATCACTTTGTGTGCTGGCAGCAATCCGTGCCATGCTTATTGGCAATCAGATGTCTCCATTTCTTGCTTTCTCCAATGCCATCTATCACTTTGTGTGCTGGCAGCAATCCGTGCCATGCTTATTGGCAATCAGATGTCTCCATTTCTTGCTTTCTCCAATACCATCTATCACTTTGTGTGCTGGCAGCAATCCGTGCCATGCTTATTGGCAATCAGATGTCTCCATTTCTTGCTTTCTCCAATACCATCTATCACTTTGTGTGCTGGCAGCAATCCGTGCCATGGCAACAGGCAGTCAAGTGTCCCTTTCGCCATCTTCCTCTATCTCTCTTTCCACAATATCTTTCCAGTTGTCATGTGATTCATGTTATAGTTTCTTATGTTGGGGCCACACACTGATTCCGTCACTGTCTGATACAACTAGGGTTACATTTAAATTGTAAGAAGACAGAGATTATGGTCGTCACCAAGAAGAAAGAAACACCATAATGTAATTTATGGGTAAATGGTAATATTCTTAAGCAAATTAATCGATATAACTATCTCGGAACAGTCATAGCATCTGGTGGGGCGTACCTTGAGGAGATTAGAACAAGAATCGCTTTGGCAAAGGTATCCTTTCACGAGATGGAAAACATACTGACCGATAAAAAGATGTTAATTGCAACAAGAAAAAGAGTGTTGAAGTGTTATTTAGAACCTCTTTTTTGAATTGGGTGTAAAAGCTGAAAAGTTCTGATGGGGTAGCAGTGTGGTTTCTGAGGACAATGCAAAGAATGCCATAGACAGAACAATGAGCAAGTCCTACAAGAAGCAAATGAAAACCGTACACTGATTACTTTCACTTTCTACAACCACTGAATATTTTATTTTATGACAGTAAAAGACAATTAAAAATATGAACAGCTTGATTTCAAACAAGCAATAAAAACACACCGTAATATTGTGTGTCGGTTCCTTGGGCAATGCTACAGTTCTCCTTATAAACGTGGTCAAAGAGGTCACAAAACCCAACCCCTTGGGGAACACTGACCCAACAGACTAGGGGAACACTGACCCAACAGATTGGGGAACACTGACCCAACATCTCGGTGAACACTGACCCAATACCTTGGTGAACACTGACCCAGCACCTTAGAGGACCATTGACCCAACACCTTGGTGAACACTGACCCAATACCTAGGTGAACACTGACCCAATACCTTGGTGAACACTGACTCAATACCTTGGTGAACACTGACCCAGCACCTTAGAGAACATTGACCCAACACCTTGGTGAACACTTACTCAACACCTTAAGTGAACACTGACCCAATACCTTGGTGAACACTGACTCAATACCTAGGTGAACATTGACCCAACACCTTGGTGAACACTTACTCAACACCTTAGTGAACACTGACCCAACACCTTGGTGAAAATTGACCCAACACCTTGGTAAACACTGACCCAACACCTTGGTTAACACTGACCCAACACCTTGGTGAACACTGACCCAGTACCTTAGAGAACACTGACCCAATACATTGGTGAACACTGACCAAACACCTTAGAGAACACTGACCCAACACCCTGGTGAACATTGACCCAACACATTGGTGAACATTGACCCAACACCTTGGTGAACACTGACCCAAAACCTTAGAGAACACTGACCAAACACTTTGATGAACACTGACCCAACACCTTAGAGAACACTGTCCCAACACCTTGGTGAACATTGACCCAACACCTTGGTGAACATTGACCCAACAACTTAGAAAACATTGACCCAACACCATGGTGAACACTGACCCAACACCTTAGAAAAAATTTACCAAACACCTTGGTGGACACTGACCCAACACTTTAGAAAACATTGACCCAACACCTTGGTAAACACTGACCCAACACCTTAGAGAACATTGACCCAGCACCTTGTTGAACACTGACCCAATACCTTAGAGAACATTGACATAACAACATGGGGAACGCTGACCCAAAATCCTTAGTGAACCTCTAATTGGCGCGTTCTATCAACAGACTAAGGTTCCCAGTAAGGCTAACGAGTCAGTGTATCTAAGTGTGTACATCAGTGTGTTGGTATGCCCCTAAGTGTGTACATCAGTGTGTTGGTATGACCCTAAATGTGTACATCAGTGTGTGTGCGTCACTACGAGTGTGCAGCAGTGTGTCTCTATATATGTACAGCAATGTGTTCTAAGTGTGCACATGAATACGTTCACGTGTCCCTAAGTGTGCATATAAGCATGCTGGTGTGTTCCTAACTGTTCACACCAATGTGTTAATGTATCCCTAAGTTTGCCCATCAGTGTGCTAACGCCCTAAATGAACACATCAATATGTTGATGTGATGTGCCCCTAATTGCAAATTAGTATATTGGAGCGTCCCATGTATGCATATTAATATGTTGGTGTGTCCATATGTATTCATAATCATGTGCCTGTGTGTCCCTAAGTGTAAACATCTGTGTGTTAGTTAGTCCATGAATGTGCACAACTGTGTGTCAGTGTGCCCCTATGAATGCATACTAATCTTTTGGTGTGTCTCTATATATGCATATTAATCTTTTGGTGTGTCTCTATATATGCATATTAATATGTTAGTAGGACATTCGCATTTGTGGAGCGCTATCGAGAACAAGCACACAAACTGTTCAAGAAACCTGATATGGGGAGAAAATGGCACTCTGCAAGATCAACACCAAAAGACTCTCGACGTACAAGATGAGCACCGTGAAAGTTCCTAATACCTTAAAGAAGACAAGCGGAGAGAACCTGCCTGTGAGATGCAGCAAAGAACCAGAATCTCAAGTAACCTCAAATGAGGCTACCACGAGGAAGACCGACGACCTACTACAGACAAGAGCCAAAACAGCTGAGAAGAAGAGTGAGAAGAAAGACAAAAGAGTTAGAAACACCGAGTCACAGATGGGTTGCCAAACGTATCCAAGTGGAGCTGACAGATGAACGGATCCTGAAGCAATTTGGTTAACACATTTTCCTACTTTTCATAAATTGGATTGAAATTCGGCCAAAGTTTGCACATTTGGTTAACAAAATTTCCTAATTTTCATAAGTTTGACTGAGCTTTTTATAAGTTTGACTGAGATGTTTACAAGTTTAATTGAAATGTGGTCAAAATTTTTCACTTTGATTAACAAATTTTCCTACTTTTCATAAGTTTGTCTGAAATTTGGCCAAACTTTTCACACTTGGTTAACAAATTTCCTATTGTTTATAAGTTTGGTTGAAATTTGACCAAAATTTTCACCTTTGATTAACACATTTTCCTACTTTTCATAAGTTTGACTGAGATTTTTATAAGCTTAATTGAAATGTGGCAAAATTTTTTTACTTGGTTAACAATGTTTCCTACTTCTTATAAGTTTGGTTGAAATTTGGTGAACAGTAGACCTACGTTGGTTCCTTTTCCTTAGTTGTTTTGAAATATTTCTTGAATTTGTCATCATTATGTATCATTCTCTCACCGCATCACAACAATATATACCGTAAACACTAAAAATTCAACAACCAAGAAGTGAGTGAGTGGCACCTTGTAGTCTTGACAGACTAAAGTATGTGAGTTTGAATGTGGCCAATAGTCCATCACAATGCCTGGGCAGAGCTTCAGAAAAATATGTGGTGCCCAAACTACATGATCCCTCTCTCGGCCTAATCTTGTGTTTTCCAGAGGACTGGGAAATCAATACGTCTGGCACAAGGTAGGCTGCAGACGCTGGCGGCACAGCGTCAAAACATCCGAGAACTCGCCACAACGAGCAGGTGTCGAGTAATGGCCAGACCCTGACACCAAAGGGACCCGGCTTAGAGGCGTTCAGCCAAGTCCTCCAGGTGAGGGCCTCGTAGAGCATGGACCATAAGGGTGCACACAACTGTCAATCACAAGTGTCCGGGCCTGTGTAAAGCATGCACTATCGTCAAACTCTCCACTCTCTTTGGCGGACCCCGCGACCAGCGGGAATAAGCCCGCCAGAGCTACCGCAGTAGATACTGCTTGTCTATTGCGAGAAAATCTCCCAACAAAGACGTAATTATTATTAATTATATATATATATATATATATATATATATATATATATATATATATATATATATATATATATATATATATATATATATATATATATATATATATATATATATATATATATACATTGGCACCTTGCCGTCTTGACAGACGATAGTTTGTGCTTTAAAAAGGCATAATAACTTTTAACTATGGCGGTAGCGAGTGTGACTGATAAGGCCAATTTGCGCTGTAAATGTCCGTTCACAGTGGGTGCATGTGAACACGTGGTCATTTCCACCATCATGCACCATCTTACGTCTCAAACGCTTGGTGTGTGACTTATCTGCAATAATTTTCTCCTTTGTCTTTATTCCATTTCTGATACTTGCCCTCCATGCAACACGTTCAGCGGCGACTTGCTCCCAATGTGCATTATCAATGCCTGTATCAATCATGTCCCGCTTACACACATCTTTGTATCGTAGTAGAGGCCGACCCTGAAATCTCTTACCCATCTGTAATTCACCAAAAACGATATCCTTTGGTATTCTACCATCATCCATCGTCCTAGCATGTCCTATCCATCTAAGTCTACGAAGACTGAGCATGGAATAAACTGTCACACAACCTGATCTTTCCAATACTTCAGTATTTGTGATTTTGTCTTGAACCTTAATACCAAGAATTCTTCGCAGACACCGCATATGAAAGCTGTTTAAATTTTTCTGTTGGTGTGAGTAAGTTTTCCAGGTTTCACTGCCATAGAGAAGAGTGCTAAGGACACAGGCTTGATAGACAAGGACTTTTGTTTTGGCAGTAAGCTTCCTGTTCTCCCAGACTCTTTTTCTTAACCTGTTCATTGTTGTTGCTGCCTTACCAATCCGGATATTGATTTCCTGATCTAGGGATAATTTGCTATTTACCACTGATCCTAGATATGTAAAATGGTCTACTATCTCTAGTTCGGCGTCGTCAATAAAGATTGATGTTACCCCATGTGCACCTTGTGACATAATCAGTGTCTTCTTTTTGCTAATTGTTAAACCAAATTCAGAACAAGCATTGGAGAATGCAGATAGTAGACATTGCAATTCTTCCTCAGAGTGGGTCGTAACTGCAGCATCATCTGCAAAAAGCAACTCTCTGATCAGTACCTTCCTAATTTTGGTCTTGGCCTTCAATCTCTGAGCATTGTAGAGGCCGCCATCTGAGCGTGAGTGAATGTATATACCACCATCCTGATCACGACAGGCATATTTCAGTAGAAGTGAAAAGAATATTCCAAAGAGGGTGGGAGCTAGTACACAACCTTGCTTAACTCCACTCTTGATTTCAAATTCTTCAGAAGTTGCACAATCAAACTTGATTATACCCTTCATGCGTGATGTGGAACGATTCCACAATGGACAGAAGAGTTGGTGGGCAGCCAATCTTCTTTAGTGCCTTGAACAGACCCTCACGACTGACCAAATCGAATGCCTTTGTGAGGTCGATGAAGGCAATAAACAGTGGTTGATTCTGTTCACGGCATTTTTCTTGCATTTGTCGCAATGAGAATATCATATCAGTGGCAGACCGGTTCTGTCAAAAGCCACACTGTGATTCGGGGTAGACTTGATCTCCTAGGACTTGAAGTCTGCGCAGAACAATTGTGGCAAATACTTTTCCAACAATACACAGATGTGAGATACCCCTATAGTTGTTGCAGTCGCTCCGATCGCCCTTGTTCTTGTACAGTGTTATGATGCTTGAATCTTTGAAATCCTGTGGGACTTGTCCTTCACGCCAGCATAGCTCTATTAGCTGGAGGATCTGTATAGTGAGTGTGTCTTGCCCACTCCTGATAACCTCTATTAGAATCCCATCCTTACCTGGAGCCTTGCCAGATGCAAGTTCATTTATAGCACACTTAACTTCTGTTATGGTGGGAAGTGTGTCCAGGTGGTCAAGTGTTGGTAGAGCCTCTATGGCGTTGAGGGCATCATCCGCTAGTTTAGTCTCACTTGAGTAAAGCTCCAAATAGTGCTCTACCCATCTGTCCATCTGCTGTTTCTTATCAGTGATGATTTCTCCAGTCAAAGTTTTTAATGGTGCACTTCTTTTGATCACTGGACCACAGGCTTTCTTTATTTTTCTTTATTTTATGAAGGAATAAAAGAAAGACATACATACATACATACTGTTTATTTGCAGTATTTCAGTAAATTTTACAATAATAAAAGTGCATACTGTCGTTATACAAAATTGATGATGCGATATGAGCTGGTATAATAGTATGATCACAACATTTTATTTTCACATACAGAGATATACACATTGTATGTTGTTTCTGGATTTCTTCACACCATTGTCTGAGTAGGTTGATTTTTCCGGCTAGTAGCCTAGTATGTATCTGTCACTTGGCATGCAGTTTTAAGACTGGTCTCCTGTTTGATGGGCTGACATCTGAGTATTATAGAAAACCGTGGCATCAATCATCTGACGGTCGAGCACATCAAACAGTTGGCTATTGGACTCATCACAAATCTGGTTGCTGGGGTCACCATACATCTGACTGTAGGTGGGTTGAAAGCTGACGGTATAGTATGCGCCTACTTGGTGGCTTCGTTTAGTACCCTGTTTGACTTGAGTACTGCCTCGAGCGTTTTGGACTTGATTGTTTCGGTTTGTGTCGTTTTGCACATCAAACATCTGGCTATTGGGCTCATCACACATCTAGTTGCTGGGATCATCACACATCTGAGTGTAGCTGGGTTGAAAACCGACGGTATAGTATGCTTCTACTTGGTGGCTTCGATTAGTACCCTGATTGACTTAAGCATTGCCTTGCACTGTTTTGGACTTGATTGCTTCGGTTAGTGCCCTGATTGAAATAAGCACTGACTTGATTGTTTTATTTACTGACTTGCTTGCCTCTGTTAATAGCTTATTTGACTTCGTTACTGACTTGGTTAACCTGACTGAGTCTGTCAAAGTCAGCTAGGATCTCGAGCTGCATAGCGATCATCTGTTTATATTCTTGAGTAAGTGTCATTCCAATCTTAGTAGGAAACATCCTTGTCGGATTCACCGAAGAATCTACGGAAGTGTAACGTACTCCTACCTCTGTAGGATGAGACAAACACGGCCTTATCATCATGGCCCACTGGTCTAATAATTTCATCACTATGAGTCATGTAGACCCGGTTATCAGGCACAGTCTTGAGGTTTGTAGTCATCTTCGGATTACATTGCTTGACTGTTACCAGTCACGGGTTTATATACTAGATTTTGAGCCACGCGTAAAACCGGTTACAGCCAGTTTCTTAGGTCAAGCGGTTCAGATTACGCTGACATGGCTATCAGTACTATGTGACTAAGAGATCTACTACCCGCTCGGTGACCCGTTGTATGCTTGAGCTGGTTTGGGAAATGCGGGTCATTCTCACCCCATGACCTCTCACGATGATGGAATAGATAGCGTCTAGGGCGCAGTCTTAATTGCGTTGTAGTCAGTTAGTTAGTTAGTCGACAGATCATCCTCGATGCACATCGAACCATTCAGTCCCATAAGTGTTCGGACCCTCTCCTCAGCGAATTCCCGCAACGTATAGCGGCTAACGACACAAGTTCTGTGTTGTATTATCAATCTTCTTTGGCTTCCTGCGTAGTGTTCTTTTTTGGCCACCCCTTTTTTTAATTTGCTGTTCTCACAGTCTGGCCATTGATGTAGATTCATAATCATCACTTGGTTCTCGCAAAAGTCTTACTTCTCGTAGAGAATTCAGAATGCCGGCCTGGTCCATGGCGCATCCGCCCTCCACAGAAGCCTTACCTGGTAGCTTGTCAGCCCGCTCATTTCCTTATACTCCCGCATGCCCTTGTACGAAGATGAAGCTAATCTTTGCCAGCCGAGACCGCTACATAGACAGCAAGCATTCTCTTCGGATCCAACCCACCTCTATTTTCTTGAGCATGCTCATTGAGTCGCTAAGGAAACATGCCCTAGTGAATGTCTGTGTCTCAAGCCATGCTGTTACTTTACTTACTGCCATGACATCCATAGTCAGGATACTTGTGGCCTCAACAAAAGCACCAGAATCCACCTTCCCAATTTTCCCTCCGGTCGGAGCCGTAAAAGCCCATGATCTTCTCACATGTCGGACGACGCACCCATCTGTGTAGATGACAGCATCAACGTCTAGCGAATTTTCGAAAATCAACGCTTGTACACAGCATCCACAGAAGCCGGATTTTCTTGTCTGCATTTTCTATCTAGTTGGATGCAAACTGAAAAGTATGTGCAGAAAACTTTTGGCACTTGTATCCACTCCTCTCTAGAAGGCACAAGGTGATGCAAGCGAAGGCATACCTCAGAGTAGCTGCAGACACAGATCACTCGTTGCATGAGGCGCTGGACGCAGTTAAGGGTCAGAGACTGATAAGAGGTAAATCATGGATGGCTCAGGCGGAGGATACGATCAGACAGGAGTGCCCCTTGGAGAACATCAGGCGAGGAGAGGAGTGGGTCAGAGTGCCAGCCGTGCAGTCAGACTTGTGCAGAGTTGTATTAACATTGAGCCGGGAGTGCAGGGAGTGGCCAGCAGGGGCCACGGAAGTGGACATTCAGCAACTAATTCAGGAAAATTCTCGCCCGGGTGATGTGATTATCTACACGGATGGGTCAGTGTTGAGAGGTAGGAGAAGTGCCTGGGGGTTCTTGGCACAAACTAACGGTCGGCTGTTTGGTGCAGGAGAGCCTGGTGTATGATAACACTACATCTAGCTTTAGAATGGAGGTGGAGGCGGTCAGTGCAGCTTTCCGCTATATAGAAAACACGATACATACACACATTGTGATTGTAATTGACTCAGAAAGCATGCTGAGAAGGGTGAGAACAGGCAAGCTTCATGCAGAGTGGCTTGCGTCGCTTCAAAGGTCACGGGTAGAAGCATCACCTGGATCTTTTCTCCTGGGCATGCCGGTGTGCTGGGGAATGAACAGGCGGACAGATTGGCTGGCTCGGCAAAACTTGGTGGAGTATTGATGCATGACAAGGCAGACGTGGTTGTGGGAGCACGTGTACACCTCGGAGGAGCAGATGGATCACCATAGTCTGGTAAGAATGAGACAACGAGGTGTGACGAGGGGATCTGGCCGACGCTCCGCGCTCGGAGGAAAGGCGAGACGGACATATAATCAGATTGCTACTGGAACTTTTAGTGTTGGAACTCTTCGCTGGCTGTTGAGGATGGGGACGGAGCGCTGATGGGAATGTCTCGAATGCTGTGATGTCGGTTCCTAAATCAATCAATCAATCAATCAATCCACTCCTCGACATGCTCTAAGTCCTCAAGTGAACACACCTGTTGAAGAATGTTTTCGGCCTATCCACGACCGTCCTCTTTTTAAGCTGCTGCCCTTCACCTTCGTAATTTCACTATGCAGTGGATGTTGTGTGTTTGCGTTAACTCTGAGGTAGGCACGTGCTCTGCAAACTTGTATTCTGTCTTCAATGGTTGGGAAATCAAGAAGGTAGCGCATCGCCCTGCATGCTGTATCTCTAGTACATCCAAGCATAATGCGCATAGCTTCATTCTGTATATTTTCCATCCTTTTAACTGCTCAGGGCTGAGAGTCAGGATTGCCATCGCATACTCAAAACAGACATGACCAGACAATTGTACAGAAGACATAGATGGCGCTGCTCACAGTTTGCTGCCGCCATCACCCGCATGGCAGCCAAACCCCCCTTGGCCTTTGTTATCACCTGGTCTATGTGCTCATTATAAGCAAGGCTTCGATCAAACCGTATCCCCAGGTAATTCATTGCTTGCGTTCTTTCCACCGTATATGAACATAGCTTTACAGTTGGCGTTGGAGTGTTGACAATATAATTATTCAACGAGAACCAAGTCACTGTTGCCTTTGTTGGGTTGACCATTGCTTCAGCTTCATCACACCAATTACTTATGCGATTGAGTTTGGTTTGTAGTTCCACAGCAACCTTATCTCTATCCTTACACTGACGATACACTAAAACATCATCGGCATATGACAATGTCCTACCAGGTCCAGTGATCTGCTCACTGGTGATTCTCACTGTGAACAGTACCGGAGATAATGGTGATCCCTGTGATAGGCCAGGATATATTGTTGTTGGTTCCGAAGTCCAACTGCCACATCTAAAAACTACTTTCCGTTGGAAGAGGGCTGCAATGATTCAACTAAGGCGGAATGGACTTATTTTGAGTTCAAGAAGCTGAAGCATTAAAAAATCCAATGGTACTCTGTTGTACGCGTCCTCAAGATCAATCGCTGCAGCACATGTTTCAATGCCTGAGTGGAAACCTTCATAGACATGGACAAAAACTGCTGCATTGGTCTAGATCTTTCTTTTGGGGCGGTACCTTCACAGGGTAGGGGGGAAACACTTTGCCTCACTAGCTGGCTTGTTATTGTTCTGGCATTTAACTTCTCCAGCAGCTTGCCTATTGTATCCCTGAATTTTTGCGTGGTCTTTGTCAGGCCTCGACAAGGGAATCAGATAGCTGTGTAACCACTCCTCCTTGATGCTAGCACTCCCTATACTGTTGTTGTACATGTCTGCTAATTTCTCTAGCTCGTTGTCGGTACACATATTAATGTCGTTATATCTTAGATGTAGAAACACTGTACATAGATGTAGGTATCTGCCGGAAGATTGTGTAGATGTATATAGAAAGAGTTTGAGGGTGAGGTATCTAGGTAAAGATTGCGTGGTTTAGGTATCTAGAGAGAGATTTCTGGGTGTAGATATCTAGACATATATTTTTGTGGGTGTGGGTATTTAGAAATAGATTTGTTTGTGTGGGTATTTGGAGACAGATTCTGTGGCCGTGGGTATCTGGAGACAGATTCTGTGGCCATGGGTATCCAGAGAGAGAGTATGTGGCCGTGGGTATCCAGAGACAGATTCTGTGGCCGTAAGAATCTAGAGATATATTTTGTGGCCGTGGGTATCTTGAGACAGATTCTATGGGAGTGGGTAATTGGAGACAGATTCTGTTGGCGTGAGTATCTGGAGACAGATTCTGTGGGCGTGGGTATCTGTAAACAGATTCTGTTGGCGTGCGCATCTGGAGACAGATTCTGTGGGCGTGGGTATCTGGAGACAGATTCTGTTGGCGTGCGTATCTGGAGACAGATTCTGTGGGCGTGGGTATCTGGAGACAGATTATGTTGGCGTGGGTATCCAGAAAATGGAGATTAAAGGTGCGGAGAAATTTATAGAAGTGGGTACATATTGACAGCATATGTTGGTATAGGCATCCGGGTGAGCGGGCATATACAGATGAAATATTATGGATTAGTTGCATATCTTTTACATGACTTAGCCGTCAACACTAGCAGTTTTTGGCTGTTTGTGATCACTTGGCATGTTTTACGTTCAGTAGTTTGCCATTGCGTTCTGAACGGCCGGCACAAAAATAAAACAAAACAACAACAACGCTAGGTCTGCTGCCAAAGAAAGAGCGTGTCGTGTGTAGGTATCCACCTTCTGTGGGTGTGTCATTATGTGGGTATAGGATAAAAGTCGCTTAAAAGTCAACAGGATCGATTCATTGCACGGGGTTTTATTCCATATAGCTCAGTCTCTTTAAGCAGGGAACTGCCGAAAGCGTCGCACAAAGAACTGCGTAGCTCCAGCGACGAACCTCAGGAGTCTCTGAAAAATGCAGACTCCTAAGGGGCGTCGCTGGAGCTACGGAGTTCTTGCTGTAGGATAGTTCTTGCTGTCCACCATGTGGATGTGAAGATGGCGAGTACGCATGGCTGCGTGTAACAAACATGATTATATCTGTGTCATAAACATGATTATATCTGTGTCATAAACATGATTATATCTGTGTCATAAACATGATTATATCTGTGTCATAAACATGATTATATCTGTGTCATAAACACACATGTGACAAATATATCGGGGAGAGTATGATTACATGTTAAAGCACATGGGTGTGGCTATCCTTTGTCATGTCGATTATATTGCTCTGAAGTAATGCCATTTACGTGTAGAAGTGATATTTTATTCTGTAATGCTATTTTGTCATATATCTTTTTGTTATTTGTACGTCTTCAAGTGATTCATGTCATATTGTGATATAATTGTTAAGTTGAGTTGAGTTGAGTTAAGAAACGTCATCACTGCACTCAGGACATTCCCATACGTGCTCAGTCCCCTCGCTCAACAGCCAACGAAGAATCATACTACTAATCGTTCCCACCGCTATCTGATTAAATGTTCTCCTGGTCTTCCCTCTCATTTTGAGATTCTTTCAGAACCCCTGTCGATCCCCCGCAATCTCATTCTTTCCACATATGTGTTCTCAATCTGTTCTTCCACCTTCTCCACCTGGTCCCACAAGCACACGACCACCTCCCCCTTGTCCATAGGCAAGATACCACCAAGAGGTGCATTCCCTGCTAGCATATCAACCAACCTGTTCATTCCCCAGTAATGCTGTTCTCATGTCAGGTAGTTAATTTTCTGTGATAAGAATCTTCATGTAATGTCGTGTACATTTCCAAGAAGCAACGTATGCAATCTTGCGAACCAAGCCAATGCTGATTGCTATTTTGAAATATTAAATTTATAATACTAATCCTCTGTTTGGGGTGTACAGCCACGTGTGCATTTTTGTTTCTGTGTTCCAGGTGGTGTATTTGTTATTTAATAGTGTGTGTTTGGCTTGTAGGGGGGTTGAACCTATGCTTTTGTATGGATGTGAAGCGTGCAGACAAGCTGAACAACATCTGATGGCTGTGGAAATGTGGTTTTTGAGGAGAATGCAAAGAATATCATGGATAGACAGAAAAACCAATGACCAAGTCCTACAAGAAACAAATGATAACCGTAAGCTGGTTAGAGATATTAGACATAGACAGTCTTGTTTTGGACATGTTATGAGAAGAAATAAATTGGAAAACTTGGTGACAACTGGCGAGATCGAGGGGAAGAGAGCAAGAGGAGAGCAGAAGTAAATACCTGAATGGTTTGGCCACGTTGTATTGTCGAGACAAGAACACAGCTAATCTTCAACTTTGGTGATCGAGTAAGATGGCAAAACATTACCTCTCACGCTTACCGCCATGGTAGATGATGATGATCATGATGATGATGATGCTGAAGTGAATCTTTGAACGAACAAGGAAGACGATGGTTGTTGGCCAGAGGAGCATTATTTACTACGTGGCTGATTAGCGCTGGCATGCACATCAGATGTCTAGTGGCGTAGGCGGTCATGTCCCGCCAAGTCTGGGGTCCGTGCTGTTCATGCTTCCTGTCCTTCACCGTTCTAGCTCGGTCTGCTTCTCAGGGATTGATCATAGAACACCACGAGTACATTTCGCGTACGCCACTCAGGGCCGTGTGTGTGTGTGTGTGTGTGTGTGTGTGTGTGCGTGCGTGCGTGTGTGTGTGTGTGTGTGTGTGTGTGTGTGTGTGTGTGTGTGTGTGTGTGTGTGTGTGTGTGTGTGTGTGTGTGTGTGTGTGTGTGTGTGTGTGTGTGTGTGTGTGTGTGTGTGTGTGTGTGTGTGTGTGTGTGTGTGTGAGGCTGCCAGAGCTAAATCGACATTTCAAGAAAGTTGAATCAAATACATGAGTGGAATCATGTTTATTTTTGTTACACTGAAAACAAATTGCGAAAAAACACGGCCATACGCCCCGCCAACGAGGCGGGGGGGGGGGGGGGGGGGGGGGGGGGAAGCAGGAGGGGGGGTGTGGGGGTGGGGGGCGCTAATGAGTAAATAGGTGCCACATCAAACGTTTCGACAAGTGTTTCGATGAGAGGGTTACAAGATTACATAATAAACTGTGTGACCATTTTCTCTGGCCGTTTTACTCAGTAGAGAGCTCCTGTCTGAAATCTCTCTACTCTTTGCCCCTTTCCTTCTACTCAGTCTTCATGGCCTTTCCCTTCCTTCCTCCCCGTCTGACCATCTTTTCTTCCCCCCTCCCTGTTCGCGCTAAGAGGGTCGGCGAGGGAGACGCGGGAAAAGAAAAGACGGGGGGGGGGGGGGGAGAGCCGGGGGTGGGAAGAGCAAGGAGAAGGAGAGGAAAGACTGGGGGGGGGGAGAGGAAAGAAAGAGAGCGAAGCTGGGGTGAGGGAAGGAGGAAGGGGGAGGTAGGACGAACACGAGCAGGGAGAGAGGAAAGAAAAAGGAGAGCGAACACAGGGGTGGGGGAGGAGGGAGGGAACAAAGAGGAAAGCGATGACGGCGGGGGGAGATGGACAAAAGAAACAAGGAAGAGCGAAAACAGGGGGGTGGGATAGGAGGGAGAGAGGAAAGTAAGAGGAGAGTGACGACGGGAGGGAGGAGAGGAAGGGAGGGAAGAAAGAGGAGGAGAGCGACGACGGGGGGGGGGGGGGGAGGGGACAAAAAGAGTTTAAGGTCTAACAAAGTTGTTCATCCTACCCATCTTCATCAGTGTCTCCTTTCCAGCTCCGCAACTCACTTTCTCCATCTCTATCCCGCCCATCTTCGTCAACCTCCTGGCATTCTCACCATCTACTCTATTCATCTATTTGGCCCTCTTTTCTCCACTATTCACTACTTTGTCAATTTGACCTCCTCCCCGTAACTATGTCCAATTGAAGTCGTGTCTGTCTTATGATCCACTCTATCTTTCCATTTGTCTGCCTCCTCCACTCTTTCCACCTGTCTGCTCCTCGTGGCCCGTATAGTCCTTTACTCAGCATCACCATCCGCCCTCCAATCTGTTCGTCTGTCTGGCATTCTTTCCTATCCTCCCTGCGCGTCCAACCAATCTATTCGTTTCTCTGGCCCTCTTTCCTCCACCATTCACTACTCTGTCCATATATCTGTCTTGCCTCCTCCCCGTCAGTTTTTCTATCTGAACAGTATGATCCCCACCTCCCCCAAAACCACTCCGTTTGTCAGGTCCTATTTTCTCTCCCCTTCGGTCCATCAGGCTATTTCCTCCGACATTCCTGGCACCCTGACACTTTGTATAACTTTCTTTCTTCCCCACCACCCGCAATTTTGTCCGTCGGTCGGTCTGTTCTCTCCCCCCCCCCCCCACCCTAAACACCATGCCTAGTCCAATCTCCAGCATAGTGAGTGAGACATGAAATGGTGGGGAGGGGGTTAAATAGAGCTACACATACGGACATAAAATGTGTGGGGAGGGGGTTAAATAGAGCCACACTTACGGACATAAAATGTGTGGGGAGGGGGTTAAATAGAGCTACACATACGGACATGGGTGTATGGGTGGGTGATATGTGTGGGTGAGTAGGGGATGTGTGGTGGTTGGTCCATGTAAAAAGAGTTAGGACCGTCTTCTGGGTCCTTGAGATGTTGTGTATCGGGATTGTCATGAACTTCACGGGTCCCGATAATCATAACTCTTTGAGTGTGCGTAGATCTTTTCTTTTGTAAATCGCACACTCTGCTGAAACTCGGGGAATGATGAGTTGCCTTCACTTTCGTGAGGTAATATACTCGGAACTCTTCGGCAGTTTCCGGGGAGTGTGTTCTTCCGGAGTCGGACACGAAGACGCCATTCGGTAGCCAGTCATCAAGAAAGGTGGCCGCTTCGATAGCCAGTTGTATTAGTGGCATCACGGGGAGCCGGAGAATGTTCTACAGCTAAGGGTGTTGTGGTAGCTATCCTTTCACGGCCATGTCCGCCAGCTGTAATCTGTGAAGCTCTTAAGGAAGCAGAGATTGATCTACAGTGGTGGCATTGTTGTCCCTGAGACGAGAGGCCGTGTCTTTGACCAGCTGTATCATGTTGTACCTTTGGGGATCCAGAGAGTGGACCTACAGCCCAGGGCTTGATGAACCTACCGAGTCGCTGTCTGTTGAATAATTGTTCCTAAGCTTTAAAGGTAAAACACTTTTATACTTGGCGTCGTTTAACTAAAGTTTGTATTACAGTTGTGGGTCAATTATCAACCAGGCCGGCCAGTTACGCCGTATCTGTGATCTGGCCGATATGTACACGTTGACCTCGGGTCAGCATACACCAGCTGTTAGTTAAGTCTCGACCAGACAGGCTAGTTGTGTAGCAAGCCTGTGTGTGTACTATGACCTAGATTAAGCTGAGACCAGTCTTCAACAGACAAGACGGAATGTGTTTTTGCGAGCCAGCTCAATGGAGCAGTCTGGTGGAAGCAAAGTAACAATGCATTCGACGCCCTATCTTAATAATGGGGCAGTTGAGGGAATTATGATTCTAACAGAAGAATTCCTCTTGAACAGAGCTTTCATTTGATTCCCTTAATCGACGAGGTTGATATTAGTACGTTTCAATCATCATCCAGTGGCGTGGTTGAAACCAGTACTTGTCAAGTACTCAGGTGACGCGCGAGAACCACAGTTTCTCGTTACGGTGAAACCCGACTATGTATGAGGCTATAAGCTGAGAAGTTATTATCGCCCCATAGGCCTGTTGTTATTTAACTGGGCTTAGTCTGCAGGGGGAAAGATATCTTCACACCTACTAGGGATTGAACCTTGGGCCAGTATAGCGGTGGGGAGACACCCACTCATGCATTGCGTATATATTTCATCAGTGTTGTCTGACTCTATACTTCCTTTGCTGAGAAAGGAATGATCGGTCAGGCGGGTCTATGTCTCTATTGTCTCTATACTGTCATCGGAACCAGATTGTTTGGGCTGATGATTCGACACAGTTCCTAGGCAGTCTAAGGAATGTATTTATGTGATGAGTGTCTATAGATTCATACACCCACACACAACCGAAATCCAGGTATCCGAGGAAGAAAGGTAGAAAGCGACAAACACAAGTACATGAAACTCTTCTGTTGTTTGTCTGGTCTTTAATTCAGTATTTCTGGTTAGCTACCATTGAAGTCTGAACATCTTCCATTAACCTTGGAGGGGTCATGGAGTACTTACCTGAAATATTCTGATAAGCTTCTGTACTTTTCTGATGAGACAGATTGTGATTACCAATGAGATGATTTAGGCCATAACACTTGATGATCTCCATAGGAGGTATGGAACGTTACCATCCTCAGGAAGGGACCCTGTCTCTCTATCTAATATCCATTAGGTATGAGCTGGTAGGGAATGTGTCATCCTATTTACTATTTACTAGGGATGAGACGCGTGGCTGAAAAGCTACTGGACTTAAGTTAGGATTACTAGGAGCTGTAACCTAATCTGTCCGTGAGATATGTCTGGGAGTTCAGACATACGATGCGGTCTGAGCTCAAGGGCCTGACCACATGATATCGATGGAGTCAGTGTATACTTTTGGTGTAGTATGTATTATGCAAGGGTGTGATGGATATGTACACCTGGCCTGTTCTTGCTTGCAGGAACCCCTGTGCTGTTAACTAGGGGCGGTGGGCGACTGCCCTTTGCTGCTGCTGATTCCTGTTTGCTGTGTGCTGTGGACCTGTGCTGTGTGCTGTGGACCTGTGCTGTGTGCTGTGGGCCTTTGCTGTGTGATGTGGCATCCTTTTCTGGTGGCTATGGGCGAGTGACTGTTTGCTGCGAAGCTATATGGTGCTGAAGCCAAGTGTCAAGTGACAGTTGAAACTTGCCAGGCTCAAGTCCGAAGGTTCCAGGCGGCATCATACGGGTGCAGGTGAAAGTACTCTTATCACCTTGTTTACATACAGACACTAAAGACATTGATCTCTGTCGAGTGGAATGATGAGAATGTCCAGCAGACTACTCTCACCCAGCTAAATGTTCCATGTCTGTTAGTCCGTCTGTTGTCTGTCGGTTGGGCAGAGTCTGAATCTCCAATAAAGATTCTAGATTCGCCTTTTATAAGATTGTTCTCTTGTAGTCAGTTAGGTGTCTTCTTGTATCCATAGTCGTCATATGGATAGAGTCGTCCGGGAACCGTCCTGGGGACGATCTAGTAAAAGGGAAGACAGATGTTAATCACGAACCCCAAATTATTATATATCGACAACCACCGAGAACCAGGCCGGTGTTGTCACAAGATATAAATGTGCCTGGTGGGGTGTATGGGTGGAAGATGTATGCGTGGATGGGGAATGTGTGGGTGGGTGAGGGATGTGTATGTGTCGGTGTGGGATGCCTGAGTGGGTGGAGAATGTGTGTGGGTAGGGGTATTGTGATCGAGAGATGTTTGTTTGGGGGTGGGTGGGGGTGTGTGGGTGTGTAGGGAGGATGTTTGCGTGAGTGAGTGTGTGTCGGTGGATGGGTGGGGAATGTATATTTGGGTGGGGAGATGTGTGTGTTGTGTTGGATGGGGATATTATGGGGGTGGGGTATGTGTGTGTGGGAGGGGGTATGTGGAGTGGATAGGTAAGGGTATCTGTGTGGGTGTGGGTGGGAATAGTGTGTGGTATGTGGGTGGGGGATATGTGTGTGGTGTGTGGGTTGGGAATATTGCGTGGTAGAGGATGTATGTGATGTGCGGGTGGGGGAAGTGTGTGGTGGGGGATTGGGTTAGGGCATGTGTGGGTGGGTGGAGGATGTATGCGTGGTTGGTGGGATGTGGGTGTGAGATGTGTTGGTGAGGGATATGTGTGCGGTGTGTGGGTTGGGATTATTGCATGGTAGAGGATGTATGTGATGTGCGGGTGGGGGACGTGTGTGGTGGGGGATTGGGTTAGGGCATGTGCGGGTGGGTGGAGGATGTATGTCTGGGTGGTGGTGTGTGTGTGTGTGTGAGTGGATTGGGGATGTATAGGTGGTTAGGGAGACTGTGTGTGTGTCGGGGTAGGGAGATGTCAATTGGTGGGGATGTGTGTGTATGGTTTGGGGATGTGTGAGTGGATGTGCGATGTGTGGGTTGGTGGGGGATGTGTGTGCGTGAGTGGGGAATATGTGGTCGATGGAGATGTGGCTGTGGGATGGGTGGTTGGAGGTGTAGGTGGGGAGAGGATGTGTGGGTTAGGATGTGTATGTGGATGGGTGTGGGTTGGTGGGGAATGTTTGTGGGGAGCGAGTGTGTTGGTTGGGGAAATAGGTGAGGGCAGTGTGTGTGGGTGGGGGACGTGCGGGAGGGGCATGGGTTGGCTGGTGGAGTATGTATGTGTCCCTGGGTGTGTGTGTGTGTGTGAGTGTGTGTGTGTGGGGGGGGGGGGTAGGTGAGGTTGTGTGTGTGGGTGGGTGATGTATGGGTAGGTGGGAGATGGGCCTCATAACATGGTAACTTGTCTTGATTATGTTTACAACATTCATTTCATAATGTTTATCGTTCTTCCTATGTAAATGTATAATGCTCTTGATGAACGCAAGACGAGTTATTGGAAGGGCCGAATGTAAGACGGGCCTGTGTGCCCAATTTGTGACCCGTATAAAATAAAGTTAATTTGATTTGATTTGATTTGACATAAAATGTGTGGGAAGGGGGTTAAATAGAGCTACACATGCGGACATAAAATGTGTGGGGAGGGGGTTAAATAGAGCTACATATGCGGACATAAAATGTGTGGGGAGGGGGTTAAATAGAGCTACACATGCGGACATAAAATGTGTGGGGAGGGGGTTAAATAGAGCTACACATGCGGACATAAAATGTGTGGGGAGGGGGTTAAATAGAGCTACACATGCGGACATAAAATGTGTGGGGAGGGGGTTAAATAGAGCTACACATGCGGACATAAAATGTGTGGGGAGGGGGTTAAATAGAGCTACACATGCGGACATAAAATGTGTGGGGAGTGGGTTAAATAGAGCTACACATGCGGACATAAAATGTGTCATCGATTCTCCTCATCATTTCTCTGGCCGTTTGCATTTGATCGTCGTGTTTATTTGTCTCTATAATTCTTTCCTACCCATCTGCACTTAACTCTCCTGTACACTAATCACTAGCTGTCTGCCTGGCTTTCCCAGTCACTATGTCCATTTGAACAGCCTTGTCTGTCTGATTCAGTCTCTCATTACGTTAGTCTGACCCCTGCACTCTTTCTGTCCGTCTGGTCCTCTCTCATCACCCCTCTCTCACTATGTTCGTATGTCTGGCATTCTTCTCCCCCCCCCCCCACTCCTGCCTCCAACCGCTCTATTCGTCTGCCTGACCCTCTTTCCTCTACTATACACTACTCTGTCCATCTATCTGCCTGGCATTCTCCCCGCCACTATGTCCAACTGAACAGTCTTTGCTGTCTGTATGATCCACATTATCGTTCCATTTGTCTGGCCCCTCCACTCTATCCTTTATATCCGTCTGGTTCTCTCTTGCTCCCTCCTGTATAGCCCACTCTCTACATCCTCTCCTCTCTCTGTTTGTCTGTCTGGAATTCTTTCGTTCCCAACCGCTCTATTCGTCTGTCGGGCCAGCTTTCCTCTGCCTTTCACTACTCTGTCCAACTGACTCACTTTCCTCCGTGCCACTGTGTATAACCATTTTGATCACACCCCACCCACTACTCTGTTCTTCGGCCTAGCTCTCCTATATCTGTCTGTCTTTCTCTACCCCCCCCCCCCCTTCCACGGATATCTAGCCCTCACTTTGTCGGACAATAGCTTTCTTCTTTCCATTCTGTCTGTTCATCCCCACTCAGTCCATCTGGCCTCTTCTTCTCCCCACCCCTCCGTCACTCACTCTGTCCATCTGTCTGCATGACCTTCTCTCCCCTCCCCCACCCCGTAAATCGGCTGTTATTCTTGCGCGCGTCCGCACGGCCTACTTACTCTCTGTTCACTATATCCGACCCTATTTCTTGATCCCTCTACTCTGTCGGGTTCGTCTCATAGTGCAAGTGGGAATTTAAATAGAGCTATACAAACGGAAAGAATGTATGATCGTCTCTCCTCTTGATTCCTCTGGTCGTTTGTGAGTGATCATTGTTTTTGTCTGTCTGTCTGTCTGGGCCTCACTTTGTCCGCTATAGCTCTTTCCTACCCATCTTCAATCTGTCTTCCCTCTACTGTTCCTCACCTCACTTATCCGTCTGTATTTCCCTCTCTCTCCTGTTCACCATTCAATCTGTCCATGTCAATCTGAACAGTCTTGTCTGTCTATATGATGCACACCACCCTTTCTATCCGTCTGGCCCTCTCTCCTCATCATTCCCCCTCCCACCTCCCCACTCTGCTCGTTTGTCTGGTCCTCTTTCCTCCAGTTCACTACCCTGTCCGCCTGTCTCTTTCCTTCCTCCCTTTGGCCACCTTGTATAACACTCTCCCCCCCCCCACTCCCACGCGGCACTCTGTCCGTGGGTCTGTCCCACTCACCCCCCATCTCGTAACGTCGGTCTGCCCCCCCCCCCCTTCCTGTCCGGTTTGTCTGGCCAAAGCGGGGGGAGAGTTTTAAAAAAAGGTCAGATAAAGGGGCACAGATGGGAGGGGGGTTTAGAGGGCCAGACATAACATACTGGGAGGTTGATTAAGAATAGAGCTACACATAAGGACACAGTAAGTAGGAGGCAAGACATTCCCCTCCTCCCTCTCCCCTTCCCACATCACTATGTCCATTTGAAGTCTGTTCTGTTTCCCACAACATCTGTCTGTCTAATCCACTCTTTCTTGCTTCCGTCCGTCCGTATGGCCCTATCTACTCTTTCCCCACTCTGTCAGTTCGTCTGGTCAGACAGCATAGTGGAGAAGAGAGGAAAGATGGCCAGGTTGGAGGGGAATTAAAATAGAGCGATATACACAGGCAATGTGAGTAGGAGGTCAGACACACGGACAGAACGTGTGTACGTCTCACCTCAATCTGTCTTCCTTTCTCTTACCCCCCTTTCCCCCTTGATCTGTCTAACTGGCCTTCTCACGCAACCCCCCCCCCCCCCACTATACGAATTAGTAATAGTAGCAGCAACAGCTTTAATTGCATCCCTTGGCGTTTTGGGGACGGCGATCAGTATATCTGCATCTTGTTATAATCTTGCCTCCCACCCCCACCCCAAACTCTGTCCGGCTCTTTCCCCTCTCACCCCACTCCTACTATCTATCTACTCTTGTCACTTTGTCGTCCGCCGGGATGTCACATTTCGGATTGGAGATGTGTAACATAATGATTCTACGTGGTGATTTATACATATTGACTTGATGGTAGTGGATTGTGTTCTGGACGGAAACCTCAACCTGCAAGTTGCTCCAGTGTTAGAATCGAAGTTCTGTAGATCGGAGGTGATGCGTACTCAGATACATGATTCTCAGAACACAGATCCGCCATTGAGCACAAAGGTGTGGTGTGAGAAATTCCACTGTTGTAGATAGTCAGGTCTGACAGCGGGACACTAGCGGGGGCGAAGTTAGTCTGATCGCTTTACATCCAATACCGGCTACATACCAGGTGAGAGCTGCCTGCTCCTGGCAACAGATTATTAGGACCAGAACCTCGATTTCGTTTCTTTTTCCAAGTCCATAATCATAGTGACCGTTATTTGCAGAACATAGCTCCTACCATAGAAACCGGCGGTAGGATAGTGGCGTTGAGCATTGAATGTTTCACAATCCTGAATACAGATTTCGAATTTAGCTGTAGCGATTTGGAAGCAGATCGTTGTGCGTTGATTTTAACAGTAGTATAAGCATCGGTCGTCCAGAAAGCAATGGCAAATTACTGAACGTAAAGTACCCAGAAAATCACAAACAGCCAACAAGATTTAAGGTCCTTTTTAGGCCCTCCGAAAAGTCTGCTCATTGTCATCATTCTGCCTCAAGCAACTCATGCCCAAGATATCTGCAATGTCCAGTGTCCATCATCTTGCTTGTCCCTGCTTCATCGTTTTGGAAACAGTGCCTTCTTTCATCGTTCTTGACATCAATATCACGATTAATAAAGTCATAGTTTTGGAAACCGTGCCTTCTATTATCGATCTTGACATCAGTCAATATCAATATTAACAAAGTCAAAGCATTTCGGTCTCCAAGACATGACGCTGTTTTATCAGCTGTCAGCTTTTATTCGATGTTCGGATCTAGTAGAATGTCATGTATTTCCTTCTTGGTTCACGATATTTTAAGAACTTAACGTTGTTGATAGTCAATGATTCACAATCATAAGTTGATACAGGAAAGATACATGTTCGTAAACATTTTAACTTGTTTGCTGGGGTTGCCCATAGGTTCTTCATTCAGTTTAGCATTTGGATTTGCTATGGCCTGTAGTATAGATCTAACGTCTACTCCACAGTGCCCATTTCTGATTAGCGAAGATATTCAGAGACCTTTCCAATGTCCGCACTGTTGATTGTGATCGTCGATTGATTGTGGTCTATCCTAGTCAACGCTGAGGATGTTGATCAGCGACATCTGGGTGTTTGTTTACTAAACGCCCGTGAAGTTACCAGTGATAACATTCGTATCAGATGCATCAGTCCGGCTGAAGATACCTGCTAAGCTCCTGGTCAGTGTACTGTGTGAAGAACCAGAGTGTAAGTACGCTAGTGCGTGGACAAGGTCATGAGGAATATCATCATCATTCAAATATCCATCACCAGCCGATCCTTAACATTATCAAATCAACAACGTTATCAAGAACAATGGCGACACCATTATACACACAATATCCTCAACAACAACCATTATCAGAACATCATGAATAGCAACTACAACCAATACAACATCAGCAACAACCACCAAACACAACAATATCAATATCAACTGAAAATCACCCACAACCACAAGATCATCACAATCAAAATCACCAACAACATTAACAACAAAACCGTTGACCACCATCATGAATAACAATAACAAAAACATCAACACGAATATAAAAATATGCGACAGCAACAGCAGCAGCAGCAACAACAAAAAGACTATATATATAAAAGCGAGAAAAACAGAAAAAGGAAGAAACAATTCGAACAAATCATTCAGCATTTTCTGGGATTAAATAATTTTATTATGCAGAGATAAAGCTATTAGATGAAGAAATTTAAAAAGTAAGAATCGGTGTCTCCGATGTTAATACGCCGAAGGCTTCTTCTATTCAGAAATGGGCACAGCATGATAAAGCTTTCTGATACCGAATTGGAACTCAATGTCCTCATACCTGTCCCCAGGACAGCACGGATACTCCTTGCTGTGTTTTTGGGAATTAGTGGTCAGGATGCTGTAGTTCTTATTGGAAACGTAGTTAGACATATCGATGCCCGCGTCTGAGTTAGACAGAATCACGGTTTTACTAGACTGTGTCCATGAGCCAAACTTCAGCGTACAAATTTCTCCACTACTAGTATCAACGTGTTGAAGGTCGCAGGTGACGCGTACTCGCACAACTGATAGATAGTACACGTAACCGTTATTGAATACAATAGCGCCATTGGGTGAGAGCACTTCCTGCGAGCTGACAGCGTTGAAGATGGTGATATCTGGAAGCCAGAGATACTGTGTTGGCAGACTAACGCTCGTCTCGTTAAATCCGACCTGGCTTATATCCCAGGCGAGAGCTGGGTTCTGCCAGAAAAGTGACTGCCAAATCAGAACTTCGACCTCGTCTCTATCGCTGTCCACATCAAGGATTTTGATGAGGGACAGACCGATGTCCACTGCCAAGGGACCGTCATTGGTGTCTGCTATAGGTATGATATCCGAGTCAGAGGCATCTCTCAGGTGGGAGATTATTGGTGACTGCCTGAGATTGACGGCGGCTGTAAATGAGCCTGCTAGAAACAATCAGAAGTATTAAGTTAGCTGGCAAGGTCGGAAGAAACATCATCATCATTGTACTTTCATTTTCATCACCATCATATTTTTGGAGGATTCGTCCTGGCGACAATGTGTTTCTGTACGATTCGGGTTCACAATCTGGTTCTTTTTGTGAATAAGGAGGACCCCTATTAGGCGTACTGGGCATATAGTTCTAGTACCACATTTTTAGACCAATCGGCACTCAATGGGTCCTGAGGTCAATATCGTGCCGACCTCCTGTACGCCTGCAGCACATTTCTTGCACTCATTGTTAGGGATAGATGACCACTAAAGCGTCAATGAAAACAAAATGCACTCCTCGAAGTGCATTCGAACATATTTTCACCAGGCGGTGTGAGATGAACAACTACATGAAGTGCAGCAACAACAGCAGCCATAATAGATGCTACTATACTACAAACACAAATAGAATAACTACAATAACAACTGCAACACACAACAACAGCAGCAATAACTGCTGCAACTACACTACAAACACAACAACCACAATAACAGCAGCAAAAGCAATAACTAATGCAATTATACTACAAACACAACTAGAACAACGACAATAAAAAATGAAACACACACACAGCAGCAGTAGTAAGAAAAGGGGGGGGGGGGGGGGGGGTAATGGAACCGAAAATGTAGCGGTTTTATGTGGCGGCCACATAGTAAATCATTATATGTTGAATGTGACGTCAAAGACTGCCATATAGAAAATCGGACCGCATTTGACCTACGTTTTCAAATCTGGCGCGTGTTTGGTACATAACTACTTCCGGCTTGGGGAGTTTAAAAAATTATTACAAGACAAATTATGTACGAACTAATTTTCATTTCTGTCCATATCTACTCTGTGTGTGTGTGTGTGTGTGTGTGTGTGTGTGTGTGTGTGTATATATATATATATATATATATATATATATATATATATATATATATATATATATATATATATATATATATATATATATATATATGTGTGTGTGTGTATGTCTGTGTGTGTATACACGGGGTAGATCGAGGTGGGGATGGGGACGCAGGGGAATGAGCCCTGAGTCCGACTATGAGCATTTGCCCACCAGACCCACAGCTAACGTGAAGAAGTGTGAGTTTGATGATTATCTCTGGCCCTGGCCAGACCAAGTGCAGTATAGAGAGGGTAATACTACACTTTCATCTAAGCCAACAGAACGGAACGATTTGAGCAAATCAAACATATTCTTGTTAAAACTTCATGAGTTAAACTGAGATCCCATTGTGGTTTAAAATATTATCGAGGATGTAGAATACCATAAAGAAATAAGCTAATTAACGTAGAAAATTGTCTTATTCCTACGTATTCTAACATAAATTAGAATCTAATGTTTAAAAATATAGTCAATTGAAATATCATACAACATAGAGACGTTTGTAAATAATGTTTAAATTATACTAACATAATATTAATGCGAATTATTTCCCTTGTCCAGACGAGAATAAATTGTTTCTCCTGATATGTCTCCAATAAAACTCTTACTCTTACAACGAATTAAGTTCCTTTTTCGTTAATCGAATGTAATGTGTCAGGGTCTGTATGTGCGTAAGGACCTAAGCAATAGTGCAAGCAATAGCTGAGGTCAAGGACACTAGGAGACGCCACGGCTTGGCTGACGGAAGTCAGACAAGAAGCCCGTGGACACACCCACGTGATGCGGGAAGGACGAAGAGGAGAAGGGTCAGTGTGTGTGAGACAGCGGATAGATACGGACGTATAGAGAATAGCGAGAGGTCGAACGATAGTGTTGTGGCAGATAGATGAGAGGAACGTTGTGTATTGATATTCAGGAATGTAATAGCTGTGATATGTGCGGGATGATGTGAGGCTGTGATTGCGAATGGTCAGACGGGCGACAGTGTGTAAATATCGCCCAGGTGGATGTGAGCGAGCGTTTGGCAGCCTGTGTAGAATGATTGCTTAATCGTAAGCGAGTTAAAGGTGGAGTGAGACAATGATGTTATCCTGTAGTATAATGTAATAAAGGTTGTACCGGAGACAGCTCCTGTGTGTTTCCGATTGCAGTCATTGTTATTGGAATATGTGTATTAATAATAAATTGTGTTGCGTATCCCTTACGGGACGTTGCAGTCAACACCAGCATTTTTTCAGCTGCTGTTGATGTACTAGGCAAGTGTTACGTTCAGTAGTTTGCCATTGCTTTCTGAACGACCGGCCCCTATACCTTTATCGAAAAAATCCAGCACCGCCGTGTTTCGAACCCGGGTATACGGGCTCACAAACCGCGTTCGCAAGCCCTTAGCCACAGAGACCGGATATGTGTATTGGATGTTGTAATTTGCATGTCCAAGTCCAGTGAGCTAGATTGAGAAGATAGTTAGGACTCTGACAGGTACAATTGTGTCAGAAGTACACACGAACCACATACCCAACTAAAATGCATAAAAGAACGCTACTTATCTAAAGAAGAAGATCGGTTGAATAAGATCTATAAGAAAATAATAATAAATCAGATCTTTGTTGATAAAACCAGAACAAAAATAACGTCATTTCTTTCCACAGCAGGTTTCAATTCTACAAAGCGACCGACGTAACCAGAACAGGTCAACTGTAACCAGCACGAGAATCACGTTCCTGTACATCAAGCTTTCGAGTAAACAGCAGATAAAGATAAGTTGATTAATTTTGATTGCTAATTACCCAAATCTGCATTCATTGATTTTCTTGTATAAATATCATCATGGGTTGAGTTAAATATTAACTAACATAAATAATGTCAGAAGTTGAAAACATTCCAGATAAACCAGGATTCTGGGGCACAAAACATTACAGAAAGTTGCAGGGCTATTTCAAGAGTACACGGGCACAAATCAAAGAAAACTTGAAGATCACTGAAAATTGGAATAAGAAAAATAACATAATCCGGGATTGGACACAGGAATTCGAGAAGACAATGCAAGACTACAAAATTCCAAAAACTTGATGGTATGCATGGTATAGAGAATTCATACCAATAACAAGTAACAAGCTAGTAGAGCTCATACAAAATATAGCAAGGGTAGACTATGATTATTACAAAACAAATGTATTATCACGCTATGTAAACTACTTCGACACTCTAAAAGTAGAGGTACAAAATCTGAAACCGGCCCCAGACAAATCGTTTGCCCAGTATTTACAGGAAATAGAAGACTTTTTCAGAAAGCTAACATTTGAAATTAGACATACAGACAACAATCAAGAAGCAATAAATTTCTTAGTAATGGAAAAACTTAAAGCAACACTCCCAGCAGAATGCGGAAAATATTTAGAAGAGCACAACACAGAGCCTATAAAAAAATTACTAGAAAAATGCCGCGAATATTACAACCAAAATATGAACCCAGTTAAAAACACTCAACAGAATAGTACCGTGAGGACAACATCATCTTCAGCCACAGATTGTCAAAACAAACCACATAGAACAAAACCAATACTGTGCAAACATTGTAGCACTCCACATAAAAGAAATGCAATGTGCGATAGAAATCCAGCTTATCAAGAATATCTGAACACTATTATAGCACAAAAACTGGGAAAGGTAAATCAGATGAAATATAGAACCAAATGTCATTTTTGTTTAGCTTTTGGTCATAGACGTTTTGAATGTGAAGGATTAAAACAAATACAAAAAGCAAACGCAAATGCAGCCACAAACATTACAACAGATAGTCCAGCAAAGAACCTAGAGAAAGTAAACATCACAGATAGAAAAACAAGTGGGACAAACACAGCAAAGACAGAAGAACAAACTGAGTTTTACCCAACAGACTTCGTACCATATTTCAATAATGTTGTTAACATAAGTCAGCCTCACTTCTTAGTAAAAGAGGATAATACTCCACAAGATAAAAATGAAATGAACAAAATCTCCAGACTGTCAGTAGGAAAACTAACATTCCATGATGGATACATTAATGACACAGTATGCACATGTGTACGCGACACAGGGTCCTGTCTTATCGGTCTTCGGAAGACCCTAGCAGATCCTAAAGACTACTTAGATGAGTACGTCTATTGCAGAACTTTTTCAGGGACAATAGAGAAATATTATATGGCATGGGCCAATATAAAATCACCATTCCTATCAGGCAGAGTAACTTGCGCATTATTAGAAATTAGACTTAATAATTGGAAACGGAACAAATGTAACAGACCACACAGAGTCCGAAATCCAGACCTGGCAAAAAGTTAACAGCCCAACAAACGCTGCCATAAACACACCACTTAACAGACAACAAGATGATGAACAGATCAAGGTACCACACCAGACCACCTCAACTAATCTCTCACAACAAGAGAAAACAGAAACTAGTGGTGACCCACAGAGACAAAAATGTACATATGACAAGCATTTTGCAAGTGCTGGAAAAATCTATAAGGCACTATGGTATACACTATACCTCCTTTTAACTACATATGTGCGAAAGTGCACACGAGGGATAACACTACTCGCACTACTCCTATTGAATGTAGCACAAATGACTTCACTAACAGTTGTATTCACACATCATCATTGTGCAACACGGATGATATTATTCATGACAAACCAACTAACTGTGATACTTACATTATTACTTGTGAACCAAAATTTGTTATTGCCACTGGTAATTACCATGTTTAATCAATTCAAACACATACACATGCTGAACAATATAAATCATCAGTCGGTGGAATTACTGACAAAAATCAGCAACAAAGTAACCTACACACTTTGGAATACATACACAAATTGCATAGCAGTGTACAAACATGTACGATTACATTTCAAGACTATACATGGTATATTATTATTATTATTTAAACTGATATATGTATATAAACATGTACGAGTGCAGGTTTGGAGATAGCACTCAAAATAATCTCAAATTTGTAAATCCCCACCCAGCGGAAAGTTG
The DNA here is from genome assembly GCA_014155875.1 of Cepaea nemoralis. NCBI lineage: Eukaryota > Metazoa > Mollusca > Gastropoda > Stylommatophora > Helicidae > Cepaea > Cepaea nemoralis. The sequence continues at coordinate 16,476 of JACEFZ010024056.1, read as the reverse complement.
GTTTTAACCTTAACCCACTTTATATCCTTAGATCGAGTAACTCCAGAATTACCTTGTCTGCTGTACGACTCCAGCGCTATGATACATAGCATACACTCCATTGTATATACCAGTATAAAAGTTCCATCAACGGGAAAATTCTCATCGGCAGAACAGTAAGACTCGACATTTGATTTCAAGCATCTAACAGTGAGTTTACCCATACTGAGTTTTTTTTTTTCAAAGAACAAATCGAGACAAGTACCTACAGAAACCACATTTTCGAATCGACCAACAACGACAAGAACTCCACAAGTACAGACATTCATTCCCAGTGGCCAGTTTAATAAACTAGAAGCCAACCTACGAACTATGCCAGAAACAAGTCGCATACAGATGCACCATGGCCACACTCAAGAGTAATGGTACCAAACTAAGACACTAAAACGTATTGTACATGTGTGAACTCCAATGATTTTACAGACCAGTTTTACAAATTGTCCAAACTTAGTGCAAATTCATAACAATATACAGAGGAAAGAACAATATCAGTATATACAGATTACGTCAATAATCTATGGAGAAGGAATAAACGCCAAACATTCGTGCACCGCAATAAACATTGAACACCGGTAATTTAATTACGTGTGCATAACTTCCACAGGACAAGAACATTATCCGTATAACTGCATAAAGGCAGTGACGATGAACATTTTATTGTAAATTTATTAATTGTATGAAATCGATTGCTTAATTTTATTAGTATAAGTAGTTTATATTGTTAGGATGTGATAGTTACAGATAAGCCTAAGTATAACTGGAAAATGTATAAGTTGTAATGCTGAGAATCAACGCCTGGAATCCCAATACGTGAGTTTTACTAAGCTTGCATTCGCGTATGGTGGAGGGCCCGGCGAATGACGCTTAGCAATAGTGTTACAAAACTAATACAACAATATTGTAACACGAATGAACATACCAACAGGGGTATACCAACAAAAGAGATTAATAATGACTCTCAACAACAGTAAACGAGGTGTGCCCATAAAGGGAAACAAGTCAAGGTCTAACAGCAAAAGAGTTTTAAGAGGGACTATTACATACATGAAGTATATTCGAACTATGACCACAAAAGTGACATAGCGTGCTCATAAAGAAAATCGATTAGAGTGCATTGAGTATAGACGAGGGAAACCACGTCTGAATAGAGAGAAACCTAAGAATGCTGTAAGAGGATATTGTAGCCTTATTATGGGCGTGAATCAATGGAGAATTCTTAGGCCAGCATAGCCTCAATAACTATGAGAAGATAATACACAGTGAATCGATTGTGAAATATGAACATAATGTAATGTCACGGGATGGGTATTGAAGAGTATAATGAGGTATGGTAAGTGGACCCAACCAAAAACAATTGCCAAATCACGACAAAACGTTGACAAAAACCTCATTACAAAGAAAAAATGAGAGAACAATAGTGATATTTAATCTCTTAGAAAACGGACGTAACAAGGTACGCATGGTTATACCATTGGTCATACAGTACCCTGACAAGATTAAAAAGATCTATCAAAAATAAAAACAACAGAATGTGTCACATTTCTAAAAGAAAGTGCCACATTGGTGCTGCGGGGGGAGAGTGTCAGGGTCTGTATGTGCGTAAGGACCTAAGCAATAGTGCAAGCAATAGCTGATGTCAAGGACACTAGGAGACGCCACGGCTTGGCTGACGGAAGGTCAGGCAAGTAGCCCGTGGACACACCCACGTGATGCGGGAAGGACGAAGAGGAGAAGGGTCAGTGTGTGTGAGACAGCGGATAGAGACGGACGTATAGAGAATAGCGAGAGATAGAACGATCGAACGATAGTGTTGTGGCAGATAGATGAGAGGAACGTTGTCTATTGATATTCAGGAATGCACTAGCTGTGATACGTGCGGGATGATGTGAGGCTGTGATTGCGAATGGTCAGACGGGCGACAGTGTGAAATATCGCCCAGGTGGATGTTAGCGAGCGTTTGGCCGCCTGTGTAGAATGATTGCTTAATCGTACGCGAGTTAAAGGTGGAGTGAGACAATGATGTTATCCTGTAGTATAATGTAATAAAGGTTGTACCGGAGACAGCTCCTGTGAGTTTCCGATTGCAGTCATTGTTATTGGTATATGTGTATTTTTTTTTTTAGCATATCCTTTACAGGACTTAGCTGTCAACACCAGCATCTTTCAGCTGTATGTTGATCTCTTGGCAAGATTACGCTCAGTAGTGTATATGTGTATTGGATGTTGTAATTTGCCTGTCCAAGTCCAGTGAGCTAGAATGAGAAGATAGTTAGGACTCTGACACTCGTTTTAGAATTAACGCACGGTAGTAAGATTTGTAATATAGAGGTTTTAAATGATGCTGAATTGAAATAGCACATCTATAAAGATGTAAACAAATATACTAAGGCACTTTGCTTTGGCGCAAACTATGTAAACACGAGAAAAGGTTATGCAAATGCAAACACATAACTACAAACCTTGTCAGAAATGTTACATCTCAAAAGGCAAACCCGTGGGCATGTGTGGATTTTGACAAATCTGCTTTATTTTGCCATAATCTTACAGAAGCGTTAACAATTATACTGCTGGCAGCGTATTTACTGCACGACAAGACAAAATTCGGGTGGATATATCAGAGTATATGCCAATAAGAGGTGTACAAGAATAGAAAGTTGAATCCCTTTCCAGCTAGTATCACTGTAACCGAAAAACTAATAACGCGTTAACATTCTATATTATAACGTCAGTATAACTTGCATTTGAATTGACGTATAGTTGTAAAATTCGAAAAATAGAGGTTTTAAATGCGGCTGAATTGATTGAGCACCTCACTGAAATTGTTAACAAATATTCTATGGCACTTTGTTTCGGCGCCAACTAAGTAATCACAGGATAAAGTTGTGCAAATGCGAACATATAACTACAAACCGTGTCAGAAATGTTACAACTCGAAAGGCAAATCCCCAGGGTATGCGTGGATTTTGACAAATCTGCTTTAGTTTAAAGTAATCTCGCAAAGCGTTAAAAATTATTGCAGCCGATAGTGGCAAATGAGACTTATTTTACAGAAATCGGTACAAATTATACTGCAGGAAAACAACTTTCCACTTCCCTCTCCCATTTACCCCCCCCCCCCCCTCCATTTCTAGAGCAAGAAACCAAAAAAAAAATGTGACTTTGTATGCCTATATGTGACTGGTCGCCATACATACCTACAATATTATCACAACAATGGGTCAACTTGTAAAAGTAAAAGAGGCCTGACGTGCCCTTAATTACATGTGTGTGATACCATTCCGAGAGTTTGACATAAATTTCACTTATGTGTGAAAGTTACCAGTAGAGCAGGTCGTTATACACCCACATTTCGGGATCTCCCCTGAACCCAATATAATTTCTTAGATTTTAATTATTAAAAGTAATATTAAAATAGTATTTGTGGTATGTAAAGTGGAAAAAAAAAGTACTGAAGAGTTTTGGTCATAGACCATAACTTTAGGAAGAGACAATCCCAACTGCACCTCCTCTTGGTAGAGGATGGAAACACACTACGGTGTGGCTAACACAGCTCTGGGGACCGAGTATCCGCCGGAATAAGTGGACAACTCTGCAGCTGAGCAGAGCAGGGCACTCACTTGTCCTTGCAGTCGGAAATGGCTGTTAAAGGTAGAGGTAAAAGACCACCATGTGAATGTGGAAGGCAAGGGAAAACCACCACATTATCTTCCCAAGACTTCATGGCAAAACACATATCAGAGTTAGTGAACGACGTTAATGGCTGTCTTAGGACATCCTCATCAGTCATGAGCCACAGGTGACACCAGACCGTCATCCAGCTACTGATGGCAAAATCATAAATAAAATAAATAAATTTAGAGTAGGAACATGAAATGTTAGGACATTAAATGAGCTAGGAAAGTTGAACAATGTTCTAAGAGAAATGGATAGCATGACTATGAATATACTAGGCGTTAGTGAGATGAGATGGAAGGGATCGGGCAAAATTATAGCTGACAACCACACAATAATTTATTCTGGAGGGGATACACGTGAAAAAGGTGTAGGGATAATATTAGACGAAAAAACAATCAAGTCAATTAATGGATACTGGTGTATTTCAGATAGAGTTATTATGGTAAAAATCAAAGGCAAACCAATAGACATAAATATTATACAAGTATATGCACCAACAACAAGCAGTAGTGATGAATAAATACAACACTTTTACGACGAAATAGAAATGGCGATGGATGAAATTGGATCTCAGGAAATAAAAATAATACTTGGAGATTTTAATGCAAAAGTATGAAAGGGGAAAATGGAGTATGTAGTGGGGAATTATGGTTTAGGTACAAGAAATGAAAGAGGGGAAAAGCTAATAGAATGGGCAAATATCAATGATATGATAATTGGAAACACGTGAAAATAAAGTTGGTTAAATGAGCAGTGCAAAAAAAAAAATTGAATTAAATGCCATTAAAGATACAAAAAATATGCACAGACAAATCAGTGAGTTCACTGGAAGAAAAATAAGAATAAATACAGGGTGTTTGAAATCAAAAACAAGAAAGATATTATTGGAGGAAGATGATATAATAAAGAGGTGGAATGAGTATATAAAAGAATTATATGATGGGGAGAGGGAAGAATTAACAGAAGAAAGTAACTTAGAAGGTCCACATATTCTAAAAGAAGAAGTCGCCGACGCTATGAAATATATGAAGTAAGGAAAAACAGCTGGACCAGAAGAAATCACAATAGAAGAATTAGAAGTATTGGGAGAATTTGGGGTAGATATATTAACCAAAATGTTAAATGATATTTACAGCAGTGGATATCTACCCAGTGATATGCTGAAATCTGTATTTATAGCTATACCAAAAAAGACCAGGAGCAATTGATTGTGAAGATTTTCGCACAATTAACCTCATAAACTATATCACTAAACTTCTGCTCAGAATCATAATGAGAAAAACCAAAAAGAAAATAAAAATGGAAATTAGTGAAAAACAGTATGGATTTGTGGAGGGAAAGGACACAAACAATGCAATATATACATTACGGACACTAATAGAAAGGTCAATAGAGAAACAGAAAGATATATATTTATACTTCATAGATTATACTAAGACATTTGATAAAGTAAAACATGATGAGCTGATTAAAATGTTGGAAGATATCAACATTGATGGGAAAGATTTAAGAATAATAAAGAATATTTACTGGAACCAAGTAGCAGCAATTAAAATTGGAAATAAAGAGGGTAGTTACGAACATATAAGACAAAGAGTACGACAGGGATGTGTCTTGTCACCAGATCTCTTCTACCTATATAGCGAAGTAATAATGAGAGAGATCAAAGAGATGCCAGGAATACTAGTTGGAGGTTATCATATAAATAATATACGCTATGCAGATGACACAGTATTGGTGGCAGATAAATCAACAGACCTACAACAATTGTTGGACACTGTAGTAACAGAGAGTGCAAGGAAATGACTCTCCTTGAATATCAAGAAAACAACCAAAATGTGACATAGAAATAGAAGGAAAAATTCTTAACAAAGTGGATAATTTTAGATACCTAGGAACATTTATAACATCAGATGGAAGATGTACAACAGAGATTAAGAGTAGAATAGGGCAGGCAAAGGCTGCATTTAAGAAAATGATGAGTATCTTGTGCAATAAGTTGCTATCAATGAATGTAAGAAAGAGAGTTCTGAAATGCTATGTAGAACCAGTTTTGCTGTATGGCAGTGAATCTTAGAATGTAAATGAACAAATTAAGAAGAAATTAGAAGCAACAGAGATGTGGTTCCTAAGACGATTGTTGAGAATTCCTTGACTGCCAGAATAACTAACGACGACTGCCTGAAACAGGCTAATGAAACTAGAACACTGTATACAACAATAAGAAAGAGACAAACAACTTTCTTCGGTCATGTAATGAGAAGAGAGGCATTGGGGAACATCATGAAAACTGGAAAGATCGAGGGGAAGAGAGGCAGAGGCAGTTCAAGAGAAATGATGCTGGATGGATTGAGACGGTGGCATGGAGGAATATCAGCAGCAGAGGTGATCCAGAAAACCAAAGACCGAGATCTGTGGAGGGCCCTGAACGCCTACGCCAGTTGGCAGGGCACTTGATGATGATGAAAGTGGAAAATTAAAGATGGTGGCATGGTGTAGGAGGACATCGACAACTTCAACTCATATTTGAGAATCCGATCGTCAGAAGCTCTTGGGAGTTCCATTATATATATATATATTATGAAAATTGACATAATATATTATAACGGCGAATTTTACTATCTGTAGTGGCTGGGTCTTAAACACTAGCATCAAACCAATGACAATTTGGTGGCGATACAAGACTCGTCTTTGGGCTGTGTGATGGTGAGCAGCGAATCACATCGTCACATATCTAAGGAATACACCAGGACACGTGGTTAATGGCTACAACCGGACCACGTGAGGGTGCTGCTTCTTGTCAAATGCATAAGGATACATCCGGTAAACGAGGGTATTAGTTACATCCGGTCAAATATGCCGTTGCTTCCGGTCACATGTGTAAGGGGTACATCTAGTCCACGTGCTAACAGGCTAAAGTCCGTCAAAGATAGCGATGCATCCGATTCACATGCATAACGTTACATCTGGGAAACGTGGGTAATTGTTACATCCGGTTAAAGATGGCTCTACATCTGGTCGCATGTGTAAGGGTACATATGAGACTCGTAGATAAGAGGGATACTTCAGAAAAATGATCGTCTGTCGTTTGTCGTACCAGGGGACCTAACTAATGATGATCACCATTATCGAAGTGATTCCACTACATCGTAAATAGAGCATCACAAGTTTTAAATGGCCTCCCGTCTCGCCCTTTTCTATATCCGTTAGGGTGGCCACCGAGTAACACCAATGGAATCTCGCCATCACAACATAAGGTAGTTTCGAATGTAGTATACACAATTATAACCAATTCATCATTCTCGTAGACAAAGATGAGAGATGTGCTCACCGATCCTAGTCGGGGAATGCGTATCTTTTACTTAACAGCTAATGGTCGACGTTTATTGCAGGAGAGCCTGGCGCATGATACCACAACATCTAGCACGAGAATGGAGGTGGAGGCGGTCAGTGCAGCTTTCCGCTGGATGAAGAACACGATACATACACACATCGTGATTATAACTGACTCAGAAAGCATGCTGAGGAGGGTGTGGCCGCAATATTTCTTTATTTGACCAATATTTTTCACATTTGGCTAACACATTTTCTTACCTTTTATAAGTTTGGTTCTTTAATGGTCCAATACTTTTCCCATTTGGTTAACAAAGTTTCCTACTTTTCATAAGTTTGGACGAGATATTTATACATGTCTCGACATATTTCTGTATTTGGTCATCATGAGTTAGGTCCCCTGGTTCGACAACCGACAGACGACCATATTTCTGTAGTATCTCTCTTAACCACTAGTCTCGGATGTACCTTATACATGCGTCCAGATGTAGGGCCTCTTTGACCGGATGTAAGCATTACCCACGTGTCCCAGATGTGTCGTTACGAATATTACCGAAAGCTTTGCCATCTTTAGTATAGTTTAACAAGTGAACACGTGTACTGAATGTACTCCTTACACATGTAACCGGAAGCACCACCATCTTTGACCGGATGTAACAACTACCAACGTATACCGGATGTATCCTTATGCATGTGATCGGACGCAGCATCCCACGTGATCCGGCTGTAGTCACTAACCAGGTGTCTGGGTGTATCCCTTAGACATGTGACAATGTAATTCGCTGTCCACCATCACACAGCCTGAGGATGAGTCTTATATCCCTACCACTTCGCCATTGGAATAATGCTAGTGTTTAAGTCCCAGCCACTATAGATAGTAATAACCGCCGTTATAATATATACTGTGCCACTTTTCATAACATATTTAATGGAACACCCAAGGGCTTCTGGCGGTCGGATTATCAAATATGAGTCGAAGTTGTCGAGGTCGTCTTATACCGTGCCGCAATCTTTACTTTTGTGTATACTTTACTTAGCACTAATACTATTTTTAATATTACTTTTAATAATTAAAATTTATCCTTATAACTATACAAAACCGGAAGCAGTTAAGTATCCTACATCATGAGATGTGAAAATTCATCACTTTAAGGTGTGTTGTAATGACACATAATCACATCTAAGAAATTATTTCGGTTTCAGGGGTGATCCCGAAATGTGGGTGTATAACGACCTGCACTACTAGTAACTTTCACACAAATGTGAAATTTATGTCAAATTATCCGAATGATATCACAAACATGTAATTAAGTGCACGTCAGGCCTCTTTTACTTTTACAAGTTGATCCGTTGTTGTGATAACATTGCAGGTCTGTATAGCGACCAGTCACATATAGGCATACAAAGGCATATGTTCTTTGTTGTTTTTAATTTCTTGCTCTAGAAAGAGAGAAGGTGGGGGAAGTAAATGGGAGAGTAAAGTTGAATATTGTTTCCCAGCAGTATAATTTGTACCAATTTCTGTAAAATAAGTCTCATTATCGACTGCATACTTTTTCACGATTTTGCGAGATTACAATAAATAAAGAGATTGAACTTTCTATTCTTGTGCAATTCTTACTGGTATGTACTCTGATATAGCCACCCGAATTTTATTTTGTGGTGCAGTAAATACGCTGCCAGCAGTATAATTTTTAACGCTTTTGGAGATTTTTGCAAAATAAAGCAGATTTGTCAAAATCCACACATACCCACTGGTTCTGCCTTTGGAGATGTAACATTTCTGATACGGTTTGTAGTTATGTGCTCACAGTTGCATGAACGTTTCCCGTGTTTACATAGTCGGCGACCGGGCGCCCGAGCGAAATGCCTTAGAACATTTGATTACATCTTCAGAGATGTGCTCAGTCGATTCATCAACATTTAAAACTTCTATATTCTAAATGTCACTACTGTGGGTTATTTCTAACGCGAGTTACATTTGATTAACGAGAAAGGGTATAATTCGTTGTAATTGTAAGATTTTTACTGCAGACATATAAGGGGAAACAATTTATTCTGGTCTAGACAATGGAAATAATTCGCAGTAATATTATGCTATAGTTATTTAAAGGTTATTTACAAACGTCACTAAGTATGATATATTGAATTGAATATTGAAGTGAATATTAAATTGACTATTTAAAAAAAATTATATTGCTAATTATAAAAATAATATAAAATTATATTGCTAATTTATGTTAAAATGTGTAGGAATCAACAATTTTCTACGTTAATTAGCTTATTTCTTTATGATATTCTTCATCCTCGATAATATTTTAAACAACGATGGGATCTCAGTTTATGTCATGAAGTTGTAACAAGAATAATGTCTGATTTGCTCAAACCGATTCCGTCTTTTGGCTTAGATCAGAGTGTAGTATTGCCCTCTCAGTACTGCACTTGATCTGGCTAGACACTTCTACACCTCCTCACAGTAGTGTATGTCTGGTGGATCAAAGTAGGCAAATGGTCATAGTCGGACTAAGAGGCCATTCCCCTGCGCGACCACCCCAACATCGGTCTACCTCTTACACACAAACACACACACACGCGCGCACACGAACACACGCACAAACACACACAGAAAGAATAGACATGACCGGAATAAAAATTATTTCGTATACAATTTATCTTTTAATAATTAAAGTTTATCTTTTTAAACTCCCAATACCCGATGTAGTTAAATACCAAAAACGCGCGAGATTTGAAAGAGTATGTCAAATGCGGTCCGCTTTTCTATATGGCGGCCTGTGACATCCCATTCAACATATAAGGATTTTCGCTACGTGGTCGCCAAATAAGACCGCCACATTTTCGGTCCCATGACCTCCCCCCTTACTACAAGCAGCACCAGCAATAACTGCTGCAACTATACTACAAACACAGCAACTAGAACACAACAATAATAACTACACACAACAACAACTGTAAAAATAATAACCACAACACCTACTACCACAACTGCTACTACAAGGCTACTAATATAATTGCATAAAAACAGTTGCAACAACAAAAATGACAATAATGTCGACGGCTGCTACAACTACTACGATCTACAGCAACTACAACTAACACAACACAACACAAACAACAACTGCTACAATTGCTGCTAGTTCAATATCAGCTACCACCCCTACTTCTGCTACCACCACCACCACTGCAACTAACGCCACCACCACCGCTACTACAACCACCACAATTATTGATGCTGCTGCCACCACCACCAAACGCTATCACCACTACTACTGCATCTATCACCAATAAAAACATCACCACCACTCCTACTGCAGATACCACTATCACTAATTCTGCAGTTACACTACTACAACTACTTACTACTACTACTTACTACTACTGCCTATTACTACCACCACCTACTACCACCCACTACTACCTACTACTGCCACTACCTACTACTACCACTACCTATTACTACCACTACCTATTACTACCACCACCTACTACTACTACTACTACTACTACTACTACTACTACTACTACTACTAATAATAATAATAATAATAATAATAATAATAAATATAATAATAATAATAACCACCGCTACTACAACCACCACAATTATTTATGCTGCTGCCACCACCACCAAACGCTATCACCACAACTACTGCATCTATCACCACTAAAACATCACCACCACTCCTACTGCAGATACCACTATCACTAATACTGCAGTTACACTACTACAACTACTTACTACTACTACTGACTACTACTACCTGTTACTACCACCACCTACTACCTCCCACTACTACCTACTACTGCCACTACCTACTACTACCACTACCTATTACTACCACTACCTATTACTACTACTACTACTACTACTACTACTACTACTACTACTACTACTACTACTGCTGCTGCTGCTGCTACTACTACTACTACTACTACTACTACTACTACTACTACTACTACTGCTACTACTACTACTACTACTACTACTACTACTACTACTACTACTACTACTACTAATAATAATAATAATAATAATAATAATAGTAATAACAACAAAATTGACTGAGCAACATAACAAGTCCAGCCACAATACCGAACACGATGAAAGTCACACCGAGAAGAATCAAAAACGTCGGTAAGTTGTCAGTGAGCGCCATGTGGATCACGCGTGAGTTAACAATACAAATAACTGCCGTATATATATCTCACCCTCCAGAACTTAATAGGCTCGTAATGGTCCTGACCTTTGTTCAAGTGCTCCATCAAAATCCGCTTACGATGGGACCACGTGTTGAGGTCGTAGGGGTTAAGTGGTGGAGTGGGTAGAGTGGTTGGTATCGAGTAATTTGATTGATAAAAGGTGACGTTGTTTGATACATTTAATTTATTTATATCGTGTTCCCGTTAGTTTACATAAATTAGTAATGTTAGGAAGTTGAGAGGGGAGGGTGAAGAGGGGTGGGGGGGGGAGAAAAGTGAGAGAGAGAGAGAGAGAGAGAGAGAGAGAGAGAGAGAGAGAGAGAGAGAGAGAGAGAGAGAGAGAGAGAGAGAGAGAGAGAGAGATGAAGGAGACTTCGACAGATACGCAGGACAGACAATAACGCAGACATTTTCATTAATGAGGACACACACACGGAGACGGCGGAACGACTGGCAGGAGAGAGGACGAACGTTTAAACAGATAGGCGGGAGTACGGAAAGATACGAGGGTGGGCAGACAGATAGGAAGGCAGACAGGAGTGCAGACAGGAATGCGATCTCTTTAAGAGGGCGGGAGGACGGACGGGAAATAGATCTAGTTAACGTACAGTGAGTTCCAGTCATGACATCGGAGGTGTCACATGGCCAACTCTCTCTGATTGTTTTAACTAATTCTGAAACAATTTAATTCTGAAACAATTTAATTCTGGAGAAAAAAAAACTCGGAATACGAGCATCCGTTGTTGTATCAGTCAGATGTTAAGAGCGCTTGCTATTCTGCTTCCGATGTGCCGTTGATGGCGAGGTAGCGCGTTCAATGACTACACCGTCATTAAGTTGGACTTAAACGTTGACTGCACGTTCAGAAAGCAATGGCAAACTACTGAACGTGAAATTGCCCAGAAAATCAACCAAAGGTTGATTGCAACGTCCTGAAAAAGACATGGAACACTATTTGCTGTCGGCGTTGCCGAAAGGATAAGAGCGCTCTAGTTTTTACAACTTCCGGTGAGATGACGACGGTGCAGCGGGGACAACCCTGTCGGATGTATGGTTGTTGGGACAACCCCAAAGAGATAAATGATACTAAGTTCCTCTTTCTAAATGTCATCCTGCCCGTTATAATTAATTTAGCTGTTACTGGCTCAGTAGCTTGAGACCATAAATAGAGTTTCGGATAATCAAGGACTACCTCCAGGAAACCAATGAAAAGTTTTCTCTGAATACACAAGATATCCTTTTGGTGGTTCCTTGCCTCTCCTCTCTCAACTAAATAATTATTAATCTAGGGTTGTTAATTAAAATAATTTTACTACGACAAGAGAACTCTCAAAAAGAACAAAATGACCCTTATTTTTTCATAATTTATTACACATAAATGGTTCTACTGTTCATAAATGTAATAAAAATACAACAATCAATTCATTACAAAATAAAACAAGATCATGTATTAGGAGCTTTCATTTGAAATTCGTTCGTGCCGCACCGCGCGTAATTGCGTACGTTGAACATGGTCATGTCATAGGCATGTGATAAGTCCTGACCAATGAATAAAAGAGGACGTGCTTATCGTCCCATGATGCACAGGTTCTGTTTCTGACAGTTGAGAAAATGGCCGGGTTGATCCAAAATCCGTCCAAAGAAGCTCAAAGAGCGGTGATTCAGTTTCTTTTATTTGAAGGATGTCGACCAGTGGACATTCATCGAAAAATGCATGCAGCGTACGGTAGCAAAAGTGTGTCGAAGACAAAAATGACAGACTGGGCGCGAATGATTCGCAAAGGACGTCAGTTCACGACAGATCTTCGACGGTCGGGTCAAGCGCATATTGTTGTAACAAACAAACCATCGCCAAAATTGATACAGTAGTACAGATGAACCATTGACGAAGCATACGTTCGCTAGCGAAAGAATTTGGTATGTCAATTGGGGCGATTCAAAAGGTCGTTCGTAAGAAACTGCAATATCGGAAGGTATGTTCACAGTGGGTACCACGGATGTTGACCAACCACCAAAACCAGAAACGCATGGGAAGGATTTTGAACCACTTGCTGCGTTACAGAGTGGAGGGTGATGCATTTCTCTTCCGCATAGTGACAATAGTTCACCATAGTGAATCATGGTGTCACCACTTTGAGCCGAGCAGCAAAAGAGAGAGCATGCAATGGAAGCATGCTGGATCACCAAAAGCAAAAATATTCAAGTTACAGGTTTCCGCTGGTAAGGTTATGCTGAGCGTATTTTTTGATCATGAAGGGCGATTTTTGACCGACTTTAAAGAACCTGGTGTCAACATCATCTCTACCCACTACTTGGAAACACTATACAAGCTGCAAAAAGCCATCAAGAATAAACAACCCGGTATGCTTTCTCGCGGTGTGATTTTGTTGCACGAAAATGCTCGTCCACATGTTGCAAAGATTGTGCAGAAAGCATTAGCCTGAAAGTATTGGGAAATTCTGCAACATCCAGCCTATTGCCCTGATTTGTCACCGTGTGATTTTCATTTGTTCGGACCTCTAAAAATGCTCTCAAAGGGCAACAATTTCATTCAGATGCAGACGTAATGAACGCGGTAAACATTTGGTTCAGTGAGCAACCACAATCTTTTTTTTGCGGACAGCATTCGCCGCCTATTTAAGCAATGGGAGGCTTGCCTGAATGCCTATGGTGACTTCTTCTGACCAACCCATGGTGCATAATTCATTCAAACTGAATGCTTTGTTTAATTCTACCACACCTGTTAATTTTTCTTTCATGCTTTGTAATAAGGCCATTGGAACAGGTTTCAAATGGACGACCCTATTACATGTATATCTAACTATGCATATCTCCTGGTTGTGCCGAGATACTATCCACCCAACCAGGAATTTATCAGTCCTCCATTATCATTATTGGGCCACTTCATCTGGCCCATGTATAATCTGTGGAGGAAAAAAAACTATACACTCGTCACCTGTCCAGCTCCTGGATCTTTGCGGCAATCAGTCAGTGCGACATATATGTACTAGTTTCTTGAGTGTTCTATATTCTGTGTTTGGCTCAAGGTTTTCTCCACCTAGATAAATATAGACTAAGTTATCTGGGATACCTGTCCTCTATGGTAGAGACATCTGCAGGAAGTTGCTTTGGACTTGTATTTGGCCTCACTATATCCGCTGCATCACTCAGTCAAGCTCCTACATTCAGTCAAGCTGCTACATTCACAAAGTCAGGTCTGGATATAGATGGGTCTAGCCACTACCTGAAATGTCAGCATCAATCACACATCTAATGATAACGTCACTATGAACATAAGAAATGAAACGCTGTACACTGTCAAGAAAAACACACAGAAAAAACATTAAGGAATTGTGATCCTAGGAAACTAGACAGCTGGAAGGAACAGTATTATTCGTGGAGGACTTTTGTGTTGGCATTCTGGCGGCGGCATTATGCACAGTGTACCTGTGCGGGCTGTTGGCTTGCCGAGACTCTTGTCTATGCCATTGTTCACATAGGGCAGTGAGGAGCATTTTGTGTGATATTCACTGGCACAGGAACGGAGCAATATGGGGACGACCCGTTGCCGTGAAGTTGGAACCGCGACTAACTAACTATAGTCTGTTCCGAAATTTATGCCGTCATTCAAGATCAATTATTTTGAAAACTGTCTGTTGCATCGTTATGAAATTTTCCCAGCAGTCTTATATTTACCCCCACCCAAGGAATATGTCTTTGATAGGTCCTAAAACAACTTAAATCATTGAAAGCGGCATCATTCCTTTGATGGTTTGCTTAACAACTAGTGATTTCTTGCTAAAAAAAATTATGTTTACGGTAATGAGGACCTACAAATTCAGATGACAAACAAAGGCGTATCTGGATTCGTATGGGAGTGGGTGCAATCAAAGAAGTAGCTTACAATCGACAGAATCGGCTGCATTGCACCGGGTCTTTATTCCATATGGCTCAGTTTCTTTCCGCAGCGCGGAAAGCGTCGCACAAAGCACGAACTCCGTAGCTCCAGCGACGACCCTTGGGAGTCTCCGAATAAAATGAATGACGCGGCCCGGACAGACAGACAGAAAGGTAGGTAGGTAGGTAGGTAGGCAGAAAGATAGGTGGGTGGATGGATGGCTGGCTGGCTGGCTGGCTGAGTGGGTGGGTGGGTCGATCGGTTGGTCGGTGGGTCGGCAGGCAGACAGACAGATAGATTAGATAGATAGATAGATAGATAGATAGATAGATAGATAGATAGATAGATAGATAGATAGATAGATAGATAGATAGATAGATAGATATATAGATAGATAGATAGATAGATATCGGTACGTCGGTCGGTGGGTGGGTGGGCCGGTCGGGCGGCCGGCCGGCCGACCGATCGATCGACCGACCGACCGACCGACCGACCGACCGACCGACAGACAGACAGACAGACAGACAGACAGACAGATAGATAGATATCTGTCGGTCGGTCGGTTGGTGGGTGGGTGGGTGGGCCGGCAGGCAGACAGACAGACAGACAGACAGATAGATAGATAGATAGATAGATAGATAGATAGATAGATAGATAGATAGATAGATAGATAGATAGATAGATAGATAGATAGATAGATATCTGTCGGTCGGTCGGTCGGTCGGTGGGTGGGTGGTCCGGTAGGCAGGCAGGCAGACAGACAGACAGACAGATAGATTAGACAGATAGATAGATAGATAGATAGATAGATAGATAAATAGATAGATAGATAGATAGATAGATAGATAGATAGATAGATAGATAGATAGATAGATAGATAGATAGATAGACAGATAGATATCTGTCGGACGGTCGGTCGGTGGGTGGGTGGGTAGGCAGGCAGGCAGACAGACAGACAGATAGATTAGATAGATAGATAGATAGATAGATAGATAGATAGATAGATAGATAGATAGATAGATAGATATCTGTCGGTCGGTCGGTCGGTCGGTCGGTGGGTGGGTGGTCCGGCAGGCAGGCAGGCAGGCAGACAGACAGACAGATAGATTAGACAGATAGATAGATAGATAGATAGATAGATAGATAGATAGATAGATAGATAGATAGATAGATAGATAGATAGATAGATAGATAGAAAGATAGATAGATAGATAGATAGATAGATAGATAGATAGATAGATAGATAGATATCTGTCGGACGGTCGGTCGGTGGGTGGGTGGGTAGGCAGGCAGGCAGACAGACAGACAGACAT